>CAWUDS030003439.1:0-87500 GCA_963859935.3 Lathyrus sativus
GGAACCTATCACTAAGTAAGTTATCACCCAAATATACAGCTATGCCCTCATGTGTATTCACAAACTGAACTCAATTGAAGTCACTTTATTTTCTTCATGTTTTAGATTCAAAATAGAAGTTGAGGTTGACTATGACAACCATGTTGGGTGCTTTGTGTTTTGGGATAAGGATTGTATCCCTTTCATTCAAATGACAGCTCTAGAGTTAAGACAACTCATGAAGGAGGTATGTACTTCAAAACTAACATTTCATAATATTTTCATTTTTCTGTTACATTATGCTATTTAACATTCTAACCATGCTTCTGACCTAGGCTGGAGAAGACAACCCTAAAATATATCCAGCACAACTTGACCAATTGTTGAACAAAGAACTAGCATTTCGAGTCAAGTATCAATCTTTTTTTCAACAATACTCAATTGTTACCATCGTTAAGGATGATGATGTTTACAAAATCTTGAACAACTTGCTTAACCCTGATGAAGTACATACATATCTTTTCACCACATCTATTATGGATTAGGTAAGCATAATCCTTAATGATTGGATAATGGGTTTTTAATTTTTTTCCAGCATATTTCAAATGCTGAAAAATTGAACTTGGACACATCCATTCCAATGGAACTTCAAGACCCACCTATTGTATGCCCTCAGTTATATATAACTATTTCTTTATTTGTTTACATCATCCTTTGCTCAACCAACTGGTATTGTATTTATGTCCATAATTGTTAACTGTTATTGTATTTATGTGTAGAAGACACCAACTAGTGAATATTCCATCTCTGCTCAACCATCCAACTCTGCCAACCAAACTTGGAGTCCATCAACTAAAGCTAAACACCCAAAGAAGGAGTGATTTTATGGCCTTACATTGCCAGCCTCTCATTTTGTTGCCTTTTGTATTATTTTGTTGACACCATTTGAATATGGATTGATTCTAAACCTTAAGCCATATTATTATTTTAGTCTGTCATTTTGAATGTTTTCATATTGATATAGCTGGAAAACCTGCATTATTAGTTTTGTAATGAATGTTCCAAGTTTAATGAACCACTTTTTGTATAATGAGTCTTCCAAGTTTTATGCATACAATTATCATTTCTACCAACTGTCCTTTGAAACTTACCACATCTATCCTCACATTCTGCAACTTTCTTAATATTTTGATATGTTTAAAAAATGTACTCTTAGTGTGTATATGGTTTAAATTTACACTTAATTTGTATATTGATATGGTTTTAAAACAAAGTGTTTTTAATAATTACATAGACACTTCCAGGTTTTGGCTCAAGGCATATTTATCACAATACTTTTTTTCCAAAAACATCATCCTTTGCAAGTCTGGAAAAATTCTGAGTTTATTACTTTTGTTGAAAAGTTTTTTACCTGAGTTTTCAAATCATGCTATTATTTTGACTTTTAAAGTGATACTATATTTCAATTGTTGGAGGATACTTTTCAATTCATGCTATTTTTCCTAAAAGCATGTTTATTATGACTTTTATTAGCTGAGTAAACATGTTTTGGTTGAAAAGTATTTTGCAATGACATTTGCTTATTTTCAGTATAGATGGTTTTTCAATTATGAATGTCTAATTTTTTAATATTTAATGCAAGGCTTCAAGAAAGACCTTTGAAGAAATACCTCTTTTAGCTTCCTTCAAGAAGCAATCACTACAACAAAAATGACTTTAGACAACGGAGGAATAGACAACGACTGTAAAACCGTCCCTATAAGTAACATAGGCTACGCTTTTTTTACGTGTGGACGCTTTTTTTTCAAAACCGTCCCTTATTTATTATATGCTACGGTTTGAAAATGTGGTTATAGTATAACCGTTGCGTATTCACTTCTATCCACAGTTTCATAAGTGTAGCATATAAGAACCGTCCTTCTATCCACAGTTACATAAGCGTAGCATATAAGAACCGTCCCTTAATGTTAATTATTCGCATATTAAATGTACAGTGGGGATCGAACCCCTGTCCTTGAAGTGCTCTAACTCAAACTTGAAAATATGATTGAAAAATTAATTTAAGAAAATTGGCAAAATCAAGATTTGAACCCAAGAACTTGGCTTTGTAGTAAGACCTCGCTAACATCAGAACAATAACACCATTTTGTTTTAATTTGAATTCAAAATTTATTAATTAATTGATCTGTTCAAAAACTTGAAATTTTTCATCCGCTCCATATAGTTTCTCAAAGTTGGGGGTTGTTTAAAGTTTAAACCCTAACTTTTCATCTCTCTGCAAGCGAATATTTTCACCCTCATTCCTTCCGACAACCGTCCTCTCTTCTCTCATCCATTGCTTATATCTCTCAAACGTAAGTTTTTCATTCTAATTTTATAAATAATAATAATATGCAATTTTCAATCTCTCATGTTCATATTTTTGCTCTAGGGTATTGCCTCTCAATCTTAGTTCTGCATTTGACTTTCATTCTCAAACAAGAACGGAATGATGTTACCAGCCAAGACAAGGCTGCGGCAGCGGTCTTGCTGTGAAGCTGAAATGATGGTACCACTCAGTTGTCACTCCTTCGGCGGTTTGAAGACGATTTTTAAAGGGTCTGAAGGTTTCGACGCAAACGGCGACTCCGCGATGTCGGCTATACGTGCAGATAAGTTTCGATACCCTCCTCCTTCCAATTCCCCCTTCCTTCTTCTTTGATCCTCCTTCTTAATGTTGGTCATGTAAATTATGTCTGGTGTGGTATGTGTGTTCTGAAATCTTCTTTTGGTCTCCCCCCGAGGCTTGTGCTGTATGTGAATTCCTTATATATGATTTCAAAAACTATGATTTGGAATTTCAATTGAAACACTGCTGCTGGGTAATAAAAGACTTTCTGTTTATAATTAAACAAGTTCAAACACACATGTTGGGAACATATTTGGATTTGGTTTTGGAAAGAATCTGGCCCTGTTTGGAACATGTTTTGAGAAAGGAGTAATAATGTTGATGCTGTCATGAAGTAACTTCCATATTTGTCTTAATTAGAGAGAATTTATATATGGCAGTTTATATATGTATATTTTTGTATGGTTTGAAGGTGGTTGTCTCAACCAAGAGTCCAAGATCAGTTTATGTGTATGGTTTGTTACCTCTAGTGCACTTGATATATATCATGAACATTGTTTTGGATATTGTGTATCTTTGGCAGGTTAGTCGGCTCATGGACCTTATTGTTAACAGTTTATACAGTAACAAGGAAGTGTTTCTCAGGGAACTTATCAGGTACGTTCCGTCACTTTTGAATATTCACCACTAAAATAATAATACATCTGAAATACAACCTCAAGATCTCCAATTCAGATAAAATTTATATGGTCTCCCTTTTGTTGTGATCTTCACCTCCAATAATTTTTATTATAATACCAGACAAAAAACTCAGGATTATTCCACGACAAAAAACTCACTATTCTTCACTATCTTCTCGCTCTTACTCTCTTTTTTATTCATAATGAAATATCGGTATTATTCCACGACAAAAAAGTCGCCACCATCACCTCCAAGATTTCCACTACTTGGTAATCTCCATCAACTTGGCTTATTCCCTCACCTTACGCTCCAAACTTTATCTCAAAAATATGGCCTTTGATGCTTCTTTATTTTGGCAAGGTTCCAGTACTTGTGGTTTCATCTTCTGATGCAACAAGAAAAGTAATGAAAACTCAGGATTTGGTTTTCTGTGGGAAAAGTTAATGGTTTTTATAGAAAAGCAGAAAGAGTAGCCAAACATTTGGATGAACTTATAGAAGTAATTGAGGATCACATTTGTCGTAGGTCTGATGGAGATGTTGGTGTTAAAGATAATGAAGATTTTGTGGATGTTTTGCTTTCAGTTCAAAAGACTAATGCTATTGGCTTCCAAATTGATAGAACTGCAATAAAAGCTTTGATCCTGGTAAGTAACAATATCATTAATTTATAGTTAAACTACTCACACACTCTAACATAATTTTTTTAGATTTGATTGTGCTTTTTCCCTCTACATGTAGGACATATTTGTTGTAGGTACGGATACTACGTACACTGTCCTAGAATGGAATACTGTTTGAGCTGAGTATTTTTGCAATTTTTGTTAAATGTGAAGTTAGAGGTAGTGTTATATTTTTCTTGGTTAGTTTTGCAAAGTGTGAATGAGTTAGTAATTAGGGAAAGATTGTTGCATTGTTATTGTAAGTTTGAGGTCTGTTATAAAACTTGGTGAAACTTGTAAAATTGAGCCATTGGTAAATTACTTCAATGTCAGAAATTGTGTCATGAAACTGTTAGAGTTAAATTCAAGGTGTGCGACAAAATGCTCTGTCAATTTAATAGGTTAGGCAAGTAAATTAGTCATCTGCAAATCAGTTACCTTAGTTCGTTAGTTATGACTTTGTGACTATTGGTAGTGTAATGTGTTGCTCCTTTTCTTCCTAGAAGAAAATCTGTTATGGCTGGTAATGGAATTAGTTACATGTTGTGTTAAACTGAAATTGGTTATGTGATTGTCAATGAAGATCTGTTAGCCCTGCTGTTAGTTTTCTTGTGGTAATGCAGAATGGCTGCTGTAATTCCTTTGTATTGCAGCTTATTTCTTATCTTGTGTTTATGGCTTGAATTGTATTTCTTCATATCATATCATAAATCATTTTTGTTGTAGTGAAGACATCATATCATATCATAAATATACTGTTATTTTCTTGTTATTTGCACTTTAGTGAAGACATCATATCATATAAGAGTTTTTATAGAATATTGTTAGTTTCTTGTTATTTGCATGTCACTTTTTTTTAGAAACAAATAAGCTCGGTTGAAATTGAAATATGGGAGAAGAAAAACTTTGAAAGAGACTGTTGCTTTTAACAAGTCTCTTTTTCTGTACGTAGTTAACAAAACAAGAATGGAGTATACACTATAAATTGCATCCCTTAATTCCTTCAGTTTCAACTCATATTTCCAAATTCCATTTCATCTTTTCTCTCAGATTCTCTCTTTATTTACACAAAAACAATATTAATAATGGGAGAGGAATCACACTCACAGAAGATTGTGTTTGATGGAGAAGCCGCATCGTCGCTGGTGAAGAAACTGAGGGTGAGTTTCAGTTCCGGTAAGACGCGAAGTTATGAATGGAGAATATCACAGGTGAAGGCTCTTTTGAAAATGATGGCAGAACAAGAGGATCAAATCATTGATGCTCTTCGTTACGACCTTGCTAAACCGCCACTGGAAACCGTCCTCTATGAGGTAATGTTATTTATCTTCATGCTTAAGTTAATTCAAATCATGAAAGTTATCTTCACTCAATTACCGAGTAACTATTGTTTTGTAGATTGTTATGCTTAAAAACTCATGTGAACTCATGTTGAAAGAATTGAAACAATGGATGACACCAGAAAAGGTTTCTTTTATTGCTTATATATATAGTTAGTTAGTTTATTTGATTTATTATATGAAGTTTCTTTAATTATTTCAGGCTAAAACTTCAATCACAACTTTTCCGTCTTCGGCTGAAATCATACCTAAACCGCTTGGTGTTGTGTTAGTCATCTCCCCATGGAACTATCCGTTTTGTAACTAACTCTGAGTCGAGCCTGATTGGATTGACTCATTTGAATTTATCTGTAATTATACAAACAAGTTATAGATTATTTATATGATAAACGGTTATGTTACAATTACTTAATTAAGTTGTTTATTCAAATGTTTTAGAGTTGATATTTTCAGCTTATTGTTTTTTTTTATGATAATCTATGAAGATTATAATATTAGTATTACTCTTTGTCTGTTCTTCCAGTGTTGTCCCTTGATCCAGTCGTCGGAGCTATAGCAGCGGGTAATGTTGTGGTTTTAAAAACATCAGAAATTGCTCCGGCTTCATCTTCACTGCTAGCGAAATTGTTAGGGGAGTACTTGGATAACTCTTCTATAAGAGTTGTGGAAGGGGCAGTGGATGAAACTACTGCATTGCTGCAACAAAAGTGGGACACAATTTTCTATACAGGTTTGTCTTGTGTGTTATTATCGATTTGTTTTTCATGGATAGCTGTGAGTTTTGAACAAAAAAATGGTACTAGCTAAAGTAATTCTTGAATTTTTCAGGAAATGGAAAAGTGGGACGGATAGTGATGGCTGCAGCTGCAAAACACCTTACACCAGTTGTTCTGGAGCTCGGAGGAAAATCTCCAACTGTTGTTGATTCAAATGTCAATTTAGAGGTATTGACTCAGGTCGTGCTTGCATTGATTAGTTTGAGTTTATCTATTGATTAAGGCCGCATTTGCATTGATTAAGTTTGAGTTTTTCTATTGACTATAACTGCATTTGAATTTACAAGGTTGTTGCAAGACGGATAAATTCTGGCAAATGGGGATGTAACAATGGACAAGCCTGAATTTCTCCTGATTATCTTATAACAACAAAAGAGTTTGCTCCGAAATTGGTATGAAAGTTTCTTCGTGTGATCAAGAGTTGTAAATCTTTGTCTATGTGGATCTAATGTTTGGTGTTTTTCATTTTCAGGTAGATGCTTTAAAGACTGAATTGGAAAACTGCTTTGGAAAGAGCCCAATAGAATCAAAAGATTTGTCGCGCATTGTGAACTCTAACCACTTTGCTCGCTTGAATTGTATCTCTTCATATCATATCATAAATCATTTTTGTTGTAGTGAAGGCATCATATCATATCATAAATATACTGTTATTTTCTTGTTATTTGCACTTTAGTGAAGACATCATATCATATAAGAGTTTTTATAGAATATTGTTAGTTTCTTGTTATTTGCATGTCACTTTTTTTTCTCAATCTCAGAAGATTCAGTGAATAAACAACACCTAGTAGAAGATGAAATGAAATGCTGTCAAGATTTGATGCCATGTACCTTTATTTTCTTTCTTTATTTTCAAGAACCAACCATTGCGTGAAACTAACAAGTGAAATTTTCTTGTTTATTTTCTACAGAGATATCTAATCTAGCCAATACTAATGAAGGAAGAAGATAAAGACCAAGAAACTGGACTTGAATCTCAGCTAGCTTTATGTATTTCTTCCTCTTGCAAAACTCTTGTTTTTCCTTCTAGGCCTGGCTATGGAAAACTTGGGACAAAGTGTGTTGTCAAAGCCAATCACTTTCTTGCAGATATATCAGTATCTGACTTGAGCCAATATGCTGTAAGTCATTTAGAAACAACAAAATTGCGGCGACTGTATTCAACATTCTTGGACAAACAAGACAGGCACTAGAGATGGATACTGTGACATGATACAATCTAAGAAAGATGCTTAGAACCAGAACACAAATAAGAACCTCTCAGCTGACACTTCACATGTATTATCAAGTCACCAATACATGTACTGATTTAAAGCTATTCTTTATATGGGATTATGTTCAGACATGAATTTACAGAAAACCTTTGCAGGGACATGCTATCACAACAAGATGTAACTATCGTATGGAAAAAAACTAGGAAATTTATGGAGTTACACAAACCACCTAATTAGTTTATTATATTTCAAAGAGTTTGGATTTATTTTGAAAATATTTGTTCTAACATTTCAAAGTGTTTATTACACATCATCTTATTAATACTTCATATTTTTGATTAATTTATACATGTGTTTCTTCTCATTTAATTAATAATATTGACTTATACTATATTAGAACAAAATGAAGGTTTATGGTTGAAATGTATCATCATATAAATGAATAGGAATTTTTTTAATAATTATAACTTTAAGTTTAAAGTTAATATTTACCTAACTTTAACTTTAAGTTTATTAAAAACCGTTGACTTTTCCTAAGTTTTAGGCGCGGTTCTTTAAAAGAAATTATAAAGAAATTATAAACTAGCTACGGTTTTCATTTGTTGCTTGTTTATAACCGTTGTATATTCATGTTTTGGGGACGGTTATTTTGTGTTGTTACTAGAAAACCGCGGACTAAAACTACAACTAAAACCGTGGAATTTGATGATTTAGGCGACGGTGTTTTGAATCCGTGGTTAAAAATAAAAAAACCGCGCTCTAAAGGAATAGGCAACGACCGTTTATTCCACGTCTGATAAACCGTCCCCTAAAGCCTTAGGCTACGGTTATTGCACTTTAGGTTGCGGTTTTGAGTTGTTGCCAAAAGTCATTTTTGTTGTAGTGAATCAATATTTTCGATTTCATACTAACAGATTCTCAGGAAACCGGCCATGCTCTGGTCAAATCTTCAATAATTGCCACTGCTCTCTTTTCAAGAAAGCTACCTAAGGCACACTTTATCCAAGGTTTCAAAGCTTAAAATATACTACAAGGTACATTTGCTTTTTCGTTTTCTAAGACATGTCAACTACACTATGACATATATTTGTAGGAAATACTTTAAAAAGCTTCAATGCAGTCTGCTGTTAATTTCCTGGATTAAAGCTTCAATGTTCATAATCTCAAAGGTTAAAACTCTTGCTATTTATGCCTTCACAAAAAACAAAACTTTGCAGAAAAGATTGGTATCTGAAACATCATTCGAAAGTATTGTATTCAATGATGCAATTCTACAGGTATTCAGACGATGATGAGTTTTTTTGTAACCGCTATTTTTACTAAACAGAGTCTGATCAGTCTGCTTTATTTTTGTGCAGTATGTGGCAGATACCCTGCCATTTGGAAGAGTTGGTGAATGTGGATTTGGCAAGTATCATGGGAAGTTCTCATTTGATTTGTTCAGTCACTATAAAGCTGTGGCTAGGAGAAGTTACTACACTGATTTTTGGTTCAGGTTTCCTCCATGGAATCTTACCAAGTTTCAACTACTTGAAGAAGCTTACAATTTAAACTACATTGGAATACTTTTTGCTGTACTGGGCTTGAAGAGATCAAAGCGTTCATTATATATGGCTTGTAATTGATTTCCAATCATTTTCTGATTACTTGCTTATTTTTATGACAATCATATAATAAGGTTTTAGCTATTATGTATGTCTATGTTTGTGACTACTTATCTATCAAATATTCAAAGTATGTGTTTTTCATTGATCATGTATAATAAGGCTTGGATAAGCAAGGTTTGGATTAAGGATCTTTTATTTTCCTGTTATCACTTTATTTATGTTTTGAAAAGGCAATCACTTGAGGCTATAAAACACCACATAAGGACAATCCCTTTATCAATGTAACCCCACAAACATATAAAACACCACATAAGGACAAGCCACAGCTATAAAACACGTGATGAGTTATTGAGTTATGTACTCCTTAAATCAATTAGTTAAATGACTTGAACCATTTAAATATATCAACTCATAATTGAGGCTGGAGTTTCCGTGTCAAGCAATATTTCCTCTGTCCTTTAATAATAACTCAGTTTACCTAATTGGTATAAATCAGAAGATAATCAATGGGATCGATCAAATTAAACACTACTGTCTACTGATATCCTACTTATCATGTCTTTACACCGGCCAACCGCCTCATGGGAGAAGCATTGATATTGACATGTAACATGAATTTAAACCTAGCCCAACTTAATAAATGGTTGCATTTGCAGTTGCAGAGTGTGTTGAAGTACAAAACCATGAAGTACAAATACAAGTAGATCTTAAGCTTGCTGCAAGGATGAGGTTTTGTGCCAGAGAGACCGCCCTAAAATGGCATTTCCGTGTACTGAGAGATATGCAGCATTTAACCTGGCAAAGCAATCAAGCATGTGTCAGAAATACACAAGAAATATATATGCGCAAGTTCAGTTGTTTATCTCCCATGTTATATAAAGAAAGAGGAAACATTTACTTATCAACATCGGGCATTGCCAGAGGATCATACAACTCCTCCCTTTGTTCCATGGTAGGCACAGACATAGCTGATACGTCTTGGACACCTTCAACCTACAAGCATGTGTAGTCCAATAAAGTTATTGCCTTTAATAAATAAGAACCACTATCATGTGTAAACTGATTTTAAAATTCAATAACTTACCTGTTGGGGATATTGTGCATAGCCAGCATATCCGGCATATGCATACATTGAAGGATCCTTAGCAGCCCCATATGCATAAGCCTCATCACCCTGCTGTCCATACCCGTAGTATGCATTGCATTGACTTTGATCCACCTGATGTCCCCAGCCACCAGGTAAGTCCTACAACCATGAACCATTCATTTAGGGCCAACAATTTGTTAGAGCAAATATAACACTCTAAACATGAGCTACTTATTGAACTAGTCAGAGATATCAAAACTCATTGATATATAACCTTGAGTATTTTAAACATCAACAACCATATCTATACATTCGACTCCAACGACATCATCTCCTGTTTTATTCTTTAACTATATGCATGTGTAAAGGACTCTCGATGTCCCACATTGGCCATTCACGTGTTACCATACCTTCACAATCTCAAGGTTGTTTTGTAGAACAAGAATCTAGGTACATCTCTCACACATGTCCTAACAGACAAATTTCTACATTAAAGCATGGAACAACATAAAAAGGACAATAAAAATTATGTAAGGCTTCAAGAAAGGCCTTTCGGAAAAATACCTCTTTTAGCTTCCTTCAACAAGCAATCAATATTTTCGATTTCATACTAACATATTCATGGGAACCGGCCATGCTCTAATCAAATCTTCAATAAATCCCACTGCTTTCTTTTCAAGCAAGCTACCTAAGACACACTTTATCCAAGGTTTCAAAGCTTAAAATATCACTACGCCAGAATTGATTTTTAGCAGCGCACAAAAGACAGCGCTTTTAAAAAAAGCGCTGCTAAATAGTCAGTAAAAAAAAAGAAAAAAACTACCTACCAAAGACAGCGCTTTTTTAAAAAGCGTTGCTAAAAAGGGACTCTTAGAAAGCGCTTTTAAAAAGAGCTGCTAAAAGGGGACCCTTAGAAAGCGCTTTTTAAAAGCGCTGCTAAAAGGGGACCCTACGAGAGCGCTTTTTTTATAAAGCGCTGCTATATGTCATTGCTAATGCACCCTATGAAAGCGCTTTTAAAAGCGCTGCTAAAGGCCTTTAAAAAGCGCTGCTAAAGGTATTAGTATAATAATTTTTATATACCCTCCAGAATTGTAAACGAAACAGAACACGCGTTTTTTCGTTTTCTTCTTCGTTTCTTCATTTCTCCATTGCCCTATCTTCCATTTTCGCCCTCCGTTGAAGCTTTCGTCGCCGTCCGTTTGCGCCGCCGTCTTCCATTTGTTTTCGTCGCTGTTCGCCGTTCCCTTTCGCCGCCGTTCACCGTTCGTTCTCCTCCACCGTTACGGTAAATCCGCGACTGTTACGACATTTTTATGGATTATTGTCTTAGTATTGCATTTTTCTGGATTAGATGATGTTAGTGCTACTTCTTTCTAAGTTATTGACTTGTTTTTTTTGATACCATTGATGAGCATTACTCTTTTGATATTGGCTTGAGTTTTGTATGCAAGGTGTTTGTTGAAATGCCACAATGAATTTTGAGCATTATAAATTAGTTTAGAATAATTTAGTCCATTACCAAAATTTTTGAGAGTATGCTTTAATAATTTAGAATAGTTTAAAATCATATTAATGCAATAGTTTAGAATAGTTTAGAATAATTTAGTCCATTTCCACCATTTTTGAGAGTATGATTTAATAGTTTAGAATAGTTTAAAATCATATTAATGAAATAGTTTAGAATAGTTTAGAATAATTTAGTCCATTTCCACCATTTATGAGAGTATGCTTTAATTTAGTCCATGTCATTTTGAGCATTATAAAATAGTTTAGAATAGTTTAAAATCATATTAATGAAAGTATGCTTTAATAGTAGAATAGTTTATTATAGTATATCTACTTTTTTTTAATATGATTTGTTTTGTTGGATTATCTAGTTTTTTTGTTTTGGTTAATTATTAATATGATTTTAATAAAATGTATATATTGTCTGTTATAGGGGTTACCTGAGAAGAGCAAGGTTGTGATTGTTTCCAAGCATCCTACTGTACAACTTTCTTAGAAGTAGTGATTTCTTTACAGGTATTCTCTGTTTTTGCCTAACTTTCATAGTATGGATAAAAATTGGATGTCTGTTAATCGATTGTCAAAAGAGTACGAGAATGGGGTATCAAACTTCGTTAAGTTTGCTGTTGAACACGCCAAAGACCCCAGTAGGATCACATGTCCTTGCTTAGGTTGCTGTTATGGGCGTCGAATTGACGCAATTCAGTTGGAATCTCATTTAATGAGACATGGAATTGATCGAAGTTACACATGTTGGACATTACACGGTGAGATAAGTAACGAGAATGTTGAACCCCAGAACAATACGACCTCTACTTCAAAGGACAATGGTAGGGATACATACGATTGTGATCGAGTCGAAGATATTGCAGAAGCACTTGAAGAAGATCTTAAAGATTGTCCAAAGATGTTTGAGAGGTTGGTAAGCGATACAGAGAAGCCGTTGTATAAAGGTTGCACTACTTTCACAAGATTGTCTGCGGTATTAAAGTTGTACAACTTAAAGGCGGGTAATGGATGGTCGGATAAAAGTTTCACAGAGTTGTTAGCCCTACTTCAAGAGATGCTTCCGGAGGATAATGTTCTTCCCAATCGAACCTATGAAGCTAAAAAAATGTTATGCTCTATTGGTATGAGCTATGATAAGATACATGCTTGTCCAAATGATTGCATTTTGTTTCGAAATGAGTATGCATCATTAAACGAGTGTCCTAAATGCGGTGTATCTCGGTATAAGAAGAAGTTGTCACCAGCAAAAGTCTTATGGTATTTTCCTATAATTCCGAGATTCAGACGCATGTTTCGTAGTGAAACAGATGCGAAACACCTTACTTGGCATGCAGATGATAGAATTATAGATGGGAAGTATCGACATCCGGCAGATTCACCACAGTGGATGAAAATTGATAATGATTATCCTAATTTTGGAGAAGAAGCTAGAAACCTTCGCTTGGCATTATCGACTGATGGAATGAATCCGCACGGTCTGCAAAGTATCTCCCATTCCACCTGGCCTGTAATTCTTATGATTTATAACCTACCTCCATGGCTATGTATGAAGCGTAAGTACATGATGTTATCTATATTAATTTCTGGCCCCAAACAACCAGGAAACGACATAGACGTATACCTGACACCTTTAATCGAAGACTTAAAAAGTTTGTGGGAGAACGGTGTGGAGGTTTATGATGGATATAGGAAAGAAAGTTTTAATTTGAGGGCCATGTTGTTTGGCACAATTAATGATTTCCCAGCATACGGAAATCTATCGGGGTATAGCATTAAAGGTCAATGTGCGTGTCCTATCTGTGAAGAAAACACAGATTGGACGCGGTTGGAATTTGGTCAGAAGAATGTCTTTCTTGGTCATCGTAGATTCTTAAGTTCTAATCATCAGTACCGTGGGTGGAGACAAGAATTCAATGGAAATTCAGAACAACGTAGAGCACCACCTACATTGACCGGCGATCAAATTTTTGCAAAGGTGAAAGATGTGAGTACTCAGTTTGGCAAGCCTTTTGCTCATACGCTTACCACGCATGGGTGGAAGAAGAGGTCAATTTTGTTTGAGTTGTCGTATTGGAAGTCGTTGTATGTACGACATTTTCTTGATGTTATGCATATTGAAAAAAATGTATTTGAAAGTGTTATTGGTACGTTACTCAATATACAAGGAAAGTCTAAGGATGGCCTTAAAGCAAGAAAAGACTTGGTAGCAATGGGAATAAGAAATGAATTAGGACCCCAGAAGAAAGGAAATCGCACTTATCTACCACCTGCTGCATATACTTTGTCTAGAAAGGAGAAAAAGATAATGTGTAAGTTTCTTAGTGAAGTTAAAGTTCCAGAAGGATACTCTTCAGATATTAGAAGACTTGTTTCTATGAAAGACCTAAAGTTAAAGAGTTTAAAGACACATGATTGCCATGTTCTTATGGAACACTTTCTACCAATAGGTATACGTTCTATTTTGCCAGAAAAAGTGAGAGGCGCGATAACAAAATTGTGTTTCTTTTTCAGATCTATTTGTAGTAAGGTGATCGATCCTGCGATCTTACCAACATTGCAAAAAGATATAATTATTACTTTGTGTGAGCTTGAAATGTATTTTCCTCCGTCATTCTTTGACATAATGGTACATCTAGTTGTGCATCTCGTGAAAGAGACACAACTGTGTGGACCTGCATATATGAGATGGATGTATCCAGTTGAACGTTATATGAAAATATTGAAAGGGTATGTGAAAAACCGAAGTCGACCAGAGGGATGTATTGTTGAACGATACATTGTTGAAGAAGCTATTGAGTTTTGTACTGAATATTTGTCCAACGTTCAATCCATTGGCCTCCCAAAATCTGATGTTGTTGAAAAAGTAGTAGGTAAACAGTTAATTGGAAATAAAGTTGTGACAGTTTCAAGGGATGAACGGGAGCAAGTGCATTTATATGTTCTGCACAATGACATTGAGGTTGAGCAGTACGTTAAATTGCACAAGGACGTTCTCCGAGGTTTAAATCTGAATAGAAATGAAAATTGGATAGTACGTGAGCACAATCGAAGTTTTATAACATGGTTCAAAGAGCATATTTATTCAAAGTTTTATTCTGATCCCGCTTCAATAACAGAAAGGTTGAGATGTTTAGCATATGGTCCAACTTTGCATGTGTTTTCTTATAGCGCATACGCAATTAATGGATACACATTTTATACCAAGGAGCAAGATGATAAAAGTACAATGCAAAATAGTGGTGTCACTGTGCTTGCCGAATCAATGCACATTTCCTCGTATTTTGGGGTAATCGAGCGCATTTGGGTGTTTGATTATGAGAAGTTTCAGATTCCTATCTTTGGATGCAAGTGGGTTGAAAGTAATAGTGGCATACGTATGGATAAGTCAGGTTTTTTGCAAGTGGATCTTAATAAGGTGGGGTACAAAGATGAGCCTTTTATTCTAGCCACGCAAGCTAAACAAGTGTTCTATGTCACTGATCCGAAAAGTACGAAATGGTCTATAGTTCTTTTTTCCAACAAAGTAATCAACGATAACATTGGAGAAAAGGGGGAGGTTGATGTTGAGAATGAATCTTATGTTAGGGATGATGCAGATGAGAATATTATAGCAGACGAATCATATATTAGAAATGATCATAGAGAGGGAATTTGGATCAATCCATCCGTCCGTGTTGTTAAGAGACAAGTAAAGCACCTTCGAACTAAAAAAAGAAAAAGATGTTAAAGGTACTTGTAAAATTACATATTGTCTCATTCAATAAAATAACATATTATTTCTTATTTATACGTTTCTTATATATATATATATATATATATATATATATATATATATATATATATATATATATATATATATATATATATATATATATATATATATATATATATATATATATATATATATATATATATATATATATATATATATATATATATATATATATATATATATATATATATATATATATATATATATATATATATATATATATATATATATATATATATATATATATATATATATATATATATTTCTTATTTACATATTTGAATGTCATTCATTTGATACTTTAGTTTTCCTGAATTACAGGTATATTATGGCCAGCAATGAAGATTGGAAGAAATTAAAGTAGAATTGTATTATTTGTGATGTTGAATTTCGAGTTGAGAATTGTATATAATTTGTGATGTTGAATTGTGAAGCTTTTGAATTATATATATTAAAGTGGAATTGTATATAATTTGTGATGTTGAATTGTGAAGCTTTTGAATTATATATATTAAAGTGGAATTGTATATAATTTGTGATGTTGAATTGTGCATATAATGCCAAAGTGTTGAATTGTGCACATAATGCCAAAGTGTTGAATTGTGTATATAAAGCCAAAGTGCTGAAATAAAGGGCTAAATTATATAAGCAGGTATTGTAATATAAGCAGGTTTATTGAAAAATATATAAAAAATGCCATTAATCAGGAAATTTTTTTCTTCAAAACGTGCATATTAGACAGCGCTTTTATGTATAAGCGCTGCTAAAGGGGACAGAGAAACTGCTAAAAAAGCGCTGCTATAGGTGGGGAAAGAGGGGTCTAAGACAGCGCTTTCATAAAGCGCTGCTATAGGGGGGGGGGGTCTAAGACAGCGCTTTAATAAAGCGCTGCTAAAGGGGGGGAGGGGGGGAGATTAGGAAGCGCTTTAAAAAGCGCTGCTAAAGGGGTAAAAAAGCGCTGCTAAAGGTGATGTCTTTAGCAGCGCCACTTTAGGCAGCGCTTTAAAGCGCTGCTAAAGGTCAAAAAAAGCGCTGCTAAAGGTATGTTTTGGCATAGTGTATACTACAAGTTACATTTGCTTTTTTGTTTTCTCAGACATGTCAACTACACTATGACATATATTTCTAGGAAATACTTTAAAAAGCTTCAATGCAGCCTGCTGTTAACTTCCTGGATTAATGCAAACTTATGCTGCAAATGACTTATCCTGCCGTGCAACCTAAAAATGTCATGTAGGTAGTTGTACCTCTTAACTTTAGTGTAAAAAACAAACCATGCTCAGTGACTACGTCTAGCTAAAGTCATATTTTTTCAACTAATTTACTAATGATCAAGTTACACACTTGAGGTACTCATTTGTAATATGCCACAACAAATTTAATTGCACTTTACTCCTCTAACAGTCTTGAAACTATAACAATCTTAATGATTTAATTTTGTACGGTTTCATGGAATTGAAAGACTCCACTCATGCTGTTTTTGAACAGTTTGATCATGAACACTTTAACAAACTTCATGTGGATCTAAACCATTAGAAAGTACTACTAAATTCTGAATTTTGTCTGCATAAGGTTAGTCTAACATGTCTTACTAAATTCTGAATTTTTTCAATATGATGTCCTATTTTTTTATAGTAATTTGGATGGTTGTGTTAGATTTGTTATATTTGGTATTGATAACACATAACCGTTGTTGTATTACCCTCATATGAATCTATAAAAAAATTTCATACAAACTCTGCAATGGATCATCGATGCCTTGCTGGTATCATGAAAGATTGGTATCTTAGATGAAAAAGTCATTCTATATTATAAAAATTAGGTTGATGCCTTACTGGTTACTATTTTGAAATGCAACTATCTCTGCTTCTTATGGACCTCATGCTTCCAAAATCATGGTTGTGATGTGGTCTTGAAGAATAAATCTTTGTATTCTTGTCATACCCTAAATTTGTCCTACCCATTTTCAAATATTTTTGCATTTTTTTTCGATTGTTTTTTAATTTTGTATATTTTTCATAGTATCATGTCAGTTAGACACGTGCCCACCCGTAATTGAGCATTTTTCAAATTTATTCTTTTTCGCCCAATTAAGGTGTGACACGTGGCCTAACAACCTTTTTGTGAATATTATTTTGTTAAACTTTTTCTTTTTTTAAAAAAAATATTACTAATAATATTTTTTTAGTAATTATTTTTTAGTTTTTTAAAATTTCAGTCTATTTTTTATATATTTCTTTTAATACTTATTCAATTGTCATTGTTAATATTTATTTATAAGTTATATTGTTTAGTTAGTTGATTGTTTGGTTTATTAATGATTAATTAATTGGATTGAAGAAGAGTTTAAAAATTAAGTAGAAAATGAAGCAATTAATTAAATGAAGGATCAGAATTTGGGAGTGAGCCCATGGTGGATGGCCCATCGAGAGAGAGAGAGAGAGAGAGAGAGCTTCATCTGGTTTTTTTTTAAAGGGGCTGGGAAGGAAAACCCTAGAGGGAATACTGTTCATCATCTTTGAAACGCATAAACGACGCATCCCCAATCCCAAAACGTGAAACCCTAACCCTAAAGCTTCGTCTCCTACAAACCAAATCGGCGCCTCCGTAACCCTCTCGCTCTCCTCCATCTCCTTCATCCAGACCACAACTCGACGAATAATATCACGTGTTTCAGCTCTTGGTTCTTAAAACGCGTTGTGCAATTCTTTCTGAGCTTCGACACATCTAAACCTCACAACGGCGATTAGATCTCATTTTGGTTGGTCTTCATCCCTGATTTTCACTTCGTTTCGTCTTTTTGATTTGGATTACTACTGTTGTGTGAATCTTTGATGACTGAGATTTTGACATGAGTTTTTTTTTCCTTTTCGGTTTCGATGGTCAATATTGTACCTGCGCATTGGATTAACACGGGTTATGGTGTTTTAGATTTCCAGTTTTGTTGTTCATCATAATAATAGTGTTTTCATGCTTTAGAGTTTAACTTAATGTCTGAAGTTGATAATAGTTTGGGTCTTGCACATATGGTTTCGAGTTTAGCCGGTGATATTGTCTGAACAATATTTTCTTTGCCTTGTAATGATATTGTTAAAAGCTGGTATAAGTGAAACTGTCTCTGATTTTGATAAAGTTTGGAAAGAGGAATTGATATGTTACTGGGGTTTGCTTGTTATTTTGCTGGTTGTTGGTTTTGTGCAGGTTACGGCATCGCCGAATTTCGATTGCACAATAATAATGTGAAGTCAAATGCAGCAGCAGCGCTAATCTTTCAACAATGCTTCATCTTTGCACTCCCGTTTGCATAACACTCTGCTATAACAACTTACAGTTTTGAATTGAAAGTGATTGTGTGTTAAGACACTGTTGCCATTCTGTGCGTGGATACTGTTCGAGGATGCCATATTGTTGTTTTTGTTTGCAGGTTTTTGATGGTGCCGAGTTTAGCTCGTCGTTCATGAGCAAGTGTGGTTTATGACACTTAGGTGTTCAAACCTTTACAACCTTCAGTGTCATTGTACAAATCAGATTCGTCAAGCAGCAGCAGCAGCGATAGCCTTCCGCCACAAGCAGCAGTTACGACAACAACAGCTATGGCTAGTGTGAAGTGTCGCCGTTTCAAGGTTGTTGAATTTTGCTTCTAACCGCTATCACACACAGCAATAACTCAGGGGATAACAGAATCTCCGTGATAACTTCACTGGCATGACGTTCGGTACTCAGTTTTGAATTCAGCTCAATGTTTTTTGATCTTAATTTGGTTGTGTAGACTTAGTCCATACGAGTTCGTGTCGGTAATTTCAGATTTATCCTGCTAGAACTTTTTAAAAGTCATATCTTTTGTTTAGCAGGAATATGTTGCGTTTCTGCTGCACATGGTTACAATGGTTGTATTATGCAGTTGTTTTAGTGTTGGATTGATAAACAATTTTAAAGGCATTTTCAACCAACTTTAAAGGCATTTTAAACCAGTGTGCTGCATTTAGCTTTAGGTTGAAATTGTTCAAGTTGATATGCTCTGTTTTCGTTTAAAAAGAATTTTCTTTGGAACTAATAAAGGGATAAAACTTGGATTGTGTTTTTATGCTTCTATGATAGAATCTGGAAGCACTAATTCATTTAGCATTGTGATTTTGTATTTCATCTACGGTGCTGCACTTTACGATACGTGTGGATTTGGTTTTACCACTTTGAGTACAGTATTCTGGTTCAACGGTACCGACAACATGTGCATGACACAAGCCTTTATCCACCACACAACAAGTGCAACAGCGCAACTTTCGTATCAACAATTTCTGTCATAGCAGCTGGAGTCGCAACGTTCTAACTTCGTTGTTTTCGAATTTGTTAAACATGTTTTCTAACCGTGGTTGATTTCGTGCAGGTTCTGGTATCGCCGAATCATTGATTTCACGGCAAAAACTTGAACTCAACTCTCCCGTAGTAGATCATCTGCAATACTTGATTTCTTTTCTGATTCGGTGTCGCAACACAGTCCATTCCCAAGTTCAGCCTTCTACAAAACCCAGTAGCACCACTTCAGACACACAAGCATCTTAACTCCGACGTTCGCAAAGATCCCAACAACGATCAGAGACGAAAATCAAAGTAGGATAACAATTGAAGCAACAAAGTCGGCACAATCGCAAAAAATGGCTTTAACAGCATCGTGCAAATTTGTTCAAGTCACGACAACTCAAGCAAATGGACTCACGTTTTCGGTAAAACTTTGATGGCAAAGCCTTTGTCGTGTGGACTTCCTGTAAATATTGTGTGAAAATACTGTTGGAATATTTTTCTGGAAGGGGGGTAACGAATTGTATGCTACTGCTTGAAGTTTTAAAAAAATAATAATAGTTAATGTGATATTGATTATTATTCTTTGGATTTGGTTATTTTAATTTTGTTAATAAATTTTAATTAACCTAATTATTTGAGTTAATCAGATAATTTAGATAATTAATTTTAATGAACTTAATTAATTGATTAATTGAATTCCAATTATTTAATACTTTTTTTCAAAGAAAACTAAATCCTTGAAGTCAAGCACTTCTTGGGTTTTTGACGATCATTATTAAGGCGTACGCCTTAGGTAGTGTATCGTCCGAGTTTTCTTTCTAATACACTCTTTTTGAACAAAGAAATATCATAGGAATCAAGCATTCTGTGTGATACTTCTGTCGTTCATCCAATCATTTTTCAAATGAAAAAAGTGTTGTCGAGATCCAGCATTTCGATAATACCCCAATTAATTGGTTGTGAGGCCTACGTCTCATTTATCAAATAATTGTCATTTCTCTTATTTTAAAAACCCAATATCGTATTCTCACCTCTCGTACCACAATTCTTTTTCATACCCTCGATTCAATTCTTCAAAATATCTTTCTCGATCGAAAGAAGAAGGTTCTTGGAATCTAGCATTCCTTGAATTTTCGAGTGAATAGCTCTCGAGACACGCTCTTGAGTTGTTATTCACTCAACCTTTCGACTTTTTCAAACTCAAACATTTTCAAACGTATCTTAAGTCGAGTGTTCATACGCATTCGCAACCATCGACATTTCGCACACACTTCACAATTCCTCGTGGTTTCGATATTAGGGGCACCCTTAGGGACTAATATCGTTTCTCAAAATCTTAACCCTTGACACGTCGTCAAGTCGGTTTCATTTTCAATCAAATCTTCGACACGTCGTCGAGCCATTTTCAAACCAACTTCCTTTGGCCTCGCATGCCATTTTTCGATTCAATCTTTTCACAAACGTTTTTTAAACTTACGAAAGAGGGATATTCTTAGAATCTAGCATTCTTCGAATATTCGAATGAGTAACTCTCATGGCGCGCCCTTGAGTTGTTATTAGTTCATTCTTTCAATTTCAAAACATCCAACTCTTTATCTTCAACTTATTCAGTCAATTCCCGAAAGAACTGAGTTCTTGGAATCTCGCATTCCTTGAATTCTTGAGTGACAAGCTCTTAAGGCACACCCTTGGGTTGCTTGTCAATCACACTTTCGTCTCAACTCAAACTTCAATCCATTTCATTTCCCCGTATCCTTTTCGTGGTTGTTACCACGAACTGCGGACGCTCTGATTCTTTATTCATTCTTGAATATAAGATACGTAGGCACAAGATTGCGATGATCTTGGCGAGCACACTTCTATCTTCCTCAATTATTACGTCCACCATTCTCCCACCCTTTTCCCGTAGTCGAACTACGAAGCTCTGATTTCTCATTCTCGTCCGAATGAGCATACGTAGGCACAAGGGTCCCAATCCTTGGAGAGCACCCTATCCTTTAACCCCCCATTTCCCCTTTAGCGTCTTTAACCTTTTACCCTACCAATTCGCCTTATCAACGAGAAGGAAAACAAATAAACCTAGACAACACTCTCCACAAAATACCTTAAGAGGTTCCCGTCGAGTACGACGGACGTGAGGGGTGCTAATACCTTCCCCTCGCGTAACCGACTCCCGAACCCGGAACATGGTTGCGACAGCCCTTGTTCCTATCCTTTTCATTTTAAGAGGTTTTCTCGATATTTTCCTCTCCCGTTCATTCGGGAAAAATAAAGTTCGGTGGCGACTTTGTCGAACCGCATTTCCGCGCCTTTCGCGCGAGGGTCGTTTCTCCGAAATGTCTCCGTGATTTTTCGAGGTGCGACAGGTGGCGACTCTGCTAGGGACGCATGCTCCATGAAAAGAGAGAGTCGAGCCTATCTTTTGGTTTGTGAGGAGTGTTTGTTTGCTTTCCTTTTCGTTTATGTATTTGTTCTCTTGTAGACTTTATTTGTGCTTGTTATCTTGGCCTGTTGGTTCTTGGGATGACGTCATGAGTAAGGCTCTACGCCCAAGCTTTGGTAAAAACAGAGAGAACGCATAGTTTAGAATTGGTAGTCGAGTAGTGTTAGTCTCCGAGGACTCGCTCCTTGTGAGCCTAGCACGAAAGCTCCTCCAGAGGAGACCTATTCGTAGATCTTGTTGTAACACAGCTAGCCTGTTGCACGACTTGATTAATGAAGGGTCCGTGATTCTGGGAACCTTTTTGTTAGCACCAGTTCCGATATTGGTGGCCGTGTAGTGTTAGTCTCCAAGGACTCGCTCCTTTGTGCGCCTAGCATGAGGACCCCGCTCAGGAGAGACCTTATCGTCATTATCGTCGTAATACAGCCAGCCTGTTGCGTGACGCTAATACGACTAGTGTCCGTGATCCTGGAAACCAAACATAGAAACCATCCCGTAAGTGGGTTTATGGGTAGAATGTTTAGATCTTCCCGTATAGGTTGTACCTGTCAGTTTCTTTGATCGGAAATTGTGGTTACTTCTCTGTTATAGTTACCAGCTTCAGGAGCTGTTTGAACTGTGATCCTGTGATTCTGGATCTTGTATCTTGCATTGCATCTTGCATATCATTTGCATTGCATTGCATTTCATATGTTGTGCATTTTGCATTTCCAGTCCTTCAACAGAATCTTATGTCTTCGTTCCTTCCTCTCTAGTAAATTAAGCTGATTCCTCAACACCAGTACGCAACTAGAGCCAATACAAGACGAATGATGGAGCAGATTCAGCAGGAGCAAGCTGCCTTCAGGGAAGAGTTGGATTCTATGAAAGGAAAGATTGACCAGATCCTCGAAGCCATTCTCGCGGCCAGAAGAGAGGAAGAACAGCGTGAAGCCACTGCTCTCGTCAACAACAATGGTCAAGGACAAGGGTCTACCGCCATCCCTTTGGTTCCAATTCCAAATCCTCATGGGATGTTGTTGAACTTCAATAACGCAGCCGAAGGAAACACTTCTCAGCCAATCCCAGCGCCTGGAGTTACTGTTGGAGCTATCCCGCAGGCTCAGCCTACTGTCGTGCAGATCCCAGCTCCCCATACCGAAGATACTCTGATGGATCATTATGATGACGTTCAGAACTATCATGCTGCTATCCCCATTTCCAGTCCTGTTGCCGCTCAGGACTCAGAAGCCATGAAGATGTGCCGAGATCTAGCCGAGAAAGTCCGAGCCATGGAGGGGCACAATTCAAATTCTTTCAGTGCTTTGGAATTGTGCTTGGTGCCTGATGTTGTCATTCCTCCCAAGTTCAAGGTGCCCGAATTTTCGAAGTACAAAGGTCTCAGTTGCCCGAATATTCATCTGAAGATGTACTGTTGCAAGATGGCTGCCTATGCCAGAGACGAAAAGCTCATGATCCATTGCTTCCAAGACAGCTTGTCTGGGGCATCACTCGAATGGTATATGCAGCTGGAACGTAATAGTGTGCGCACTTGGGCCGAGCTAGCCGATGCATTCATCAAGCAGTACAAGTACAATACCGATCTTGCTCCAAATCGTACTCAGCTTCAGAGTATGACTCAGAAGGATAATGAATCCTTCAAGGAGTACGCGCAACGATGGAGAGAGCTAGCCGCAAGGGTGCATCCACCTTTGGTTGACCGTGAACTGATTGACATCTTCATGGGAACCTTGCAAGGCCAATACTATGAGAAGTTGATCGGTAGTGTCTCCGCTGGATTCTCTGACTTGGTGATCATCGGTGAGAGAATTGAAGAAGGGTTGAAGAGTGGAAAGATCTCGGGAGGTTCTAATAGCCAGGCTAATTCCAAGAAGCCTTTCAACGGATACAAGAAGAAAGAGGGCGAGACAAATGCTATCTCTTTGCAGAAAGGGCAAGCTTCTCAACAAGCTCTCGTTCCTATGCCTTATCAAGTTCCCTATTATCAGTATTCGTATGTTGCTGCTGCGCAATATGCTCCAATGCCTTATCAGCTAGCTGTTCAAGCAGTTCAAGCTTAGATGCCATAGCAACAGGCTCCTCAGCAGCAAGCCTACAATCAGCAAGGATACCAATATCCTCCTCAGCAACAACAAATGCAAGCTACTCAGCAACGACAAGGTACTCGCCCACAGCGTCAGCAGAGAACATGGAGGCCAGATAAAGTTTTTGATCGCCTGCCAATGACATATGCTAGTATCTTTGCTCAGTTGATGGAGAAAAATGCTATTGTTCCAAGAGATTTGGCTCCCCCAACTGTCATTCCTGCCGACTACGATGCAAATGCTCATTGTGAGTTTCATAAGGGCGCTCCAGGTCACACCATTGAGGACTGCAGAGCTTTCAAGCACATAATTCAAGACATGATCGACAGGGATGCTATCAACTTCAATGGAAAGTCTCCAAATGTCATCAATAATCCAATGCCGCCGAACAAATAGCGTTAATCAGATCAAATCCAGTCAAGTCAAAGTTCATTTCCCCGAAGAAGGCCGTCATGTTGCCATTTCATCTTACGCATTTCTTATGTTTTGTCTTTGTTTTGTTTAAGTATTGTATGCTTTGAACAATTGCCATTTCGTATTTGGTTTTGATTAATGTATCGTTTATGCATGTTTTGAATTAGTTATGTCGTATTCACTCATTTTTCACTTATCACCGACACATTTATCCACTTCACTCTATCCGCTGTTGTTTAACATGATTTGAGGGAGGATGATGAAAACGAGATACCCATAATTGCAAACCGTATGCTTTCAGAAAGAATCTCGTCGATGATGTACATGCATTGTTTCAATTCCCCATACACCGAAGATATAAGGAGTTAACCCCTAGTAAACCACTTCGAGCCTAGAAGTAGCAGCTTCCGTCGGATATTCAAACCTTTACACTCAACCTGGGGCAGGGTAGTGTTCAGTTAATCCAACTCCGCACTTAAATCAACAAAGCGAAATCCAAAAGACGGTTGTTCATCAAGGACCCATGCTACGGCAGTCACAACAAAATAAAAAATCAAAAATCCTACTAAGTCAAACACCTTAGAGGGGACTTAGACAAAATCAAGGCAATCCCGATGGATCTGACAAACAAAGTCAATCCATGCAAAAGTTAGGGATCAAAACAAAAGCAAAAGAGGACCCCGAAATCGTCAACAAAAACAAAAAAGGGATTCAGTGGCCACCCAGATCAAAGGGGCAGTGGCATCCATCAAAATAAGGTGACTGCCACGTCGAGCAAACCTTGAACCTTCAAGCTTACACCGTCCAGATAAGTGTAGAATTAACTGAACGTAGGAATGGAGATCATTAAGAAGAATGGGTGGGTACAAATCATGCTTTGACCCTAACATCCTTTGTTTCATAATCGTGAACCAGACCACGTTACAACCCTCGAAAGACCTAATTGAGGCGAGGTTTACTCTGAAAGCATACTATCGCAAGGTTGCGTAACCTGACTCCTCATATGATTGATAATCATCAGCATTGGTGTCATTATCCTTGCTATATCTTTCTCACTAATCAAAATTAGCACAATGTTTGGACTGACAGTCCATTCGACTCACTATCACGACACTCTAATAAAAAGACACTTTTTTTCAAATCTTGCATCGAACTTTGCATTAATATTACCATTTATGAATGTACAATTTTAATTGCAAATCAGTGCTAGGTATTTAAAGGCATTCCAACAAGGGGCAATCAAGGAAAATTTAACTTCCAGTGGCCGACACGAAGCAAGACTACCTCAGAACCCACAGGCTGGGGCAAACCATTCAACAGCTCGAGCAGGGGCATATCATTACCATATTCAGACTGGGGCAGGACCAAGTTACCCTAATCATCAGGCAGAGCTGCAACCTTCTCTGAAACAAATTCACAACAAACCACCAAGTACCCAGACTTGGGGCATCCAGAATATCTTCTTCAAGCTTCGTCATGGCATCTTTAGCAAAGTGCGTGTCAAGGAAGTCAATCCCTCCCACCACCCGAAGTCCAATCTGTATTGGCAACTACCAAAAGTCCACCATGCTGGCGTCTCCCTGCATTTCCAATTACCCGTCTGCAATCATATGCATCATACGCATCACATTCGACCTCATAAGTATCCTGCATCATATGCATACTCCAATCATACCATACTTCCCCAACTTTTACATCTCCGCGCGTCAGCATTTGCATTTGCATTTCCATTCGTTATGGAACATCATTTACATCCAGCATTAGCATATGCAAGTCAAGGTCCAGGATCAATCTCGAAGATTTTCAAGGCCGTTATCAGCCCAGTCAGGGGCATTCTCCGCAAGACTATGGGTTTCTCCCATGAATTTCAACATCTTCAAAGCAATCATCAGCCCAGTCAGGGGCAGTCTTCTGCGATTGTGGGTTTCTCCCACAAAATTTCAAAAAATATTCAAAGCAAGATTCCGCCTAGTCAGGGGCATTCTTTTCAAGACCATGGGTATTTCCCATGACGTATTTCAACCTCATGGTTGATCAGATCTTCAAGTTAATATACATCCCATCCAGGGGCATACCATTCAAGACCGTGGGCGTTCTTCACGAAGTTGTTCAACCTTTTGTTGGGCAAATCCAAGAAGTTTAATGCAAGATCCAGCCCGAGCAGGGGCATCTTCAGCAAAACCGTGAGCGTACCTCATGAAGTTGTTCAACTTTTTGTTGAGCAAGTCAAGACATCAAGACAAACTCCGCCCAGTCAGGGGCATCCTCTTCAGAATTCATGGGCGTAACCATGAAATCATTTCGGAAAAGCTATGATCTCCAAACAATACGGTGGGCGTACCCCGTTAACTCATTTCAATTCAATCTTCCTCTTGGGGGTTCCCCAATGAGTTGTACCCAGTAAGCGTGACCGTTGTCAATTGCCTTACTATCATCCTTTTGGTGATAGCCGAACTTCGTTGGTTCAACCTAGCCTGCATCCTTTTGGTGTTGGTAACCCTCAATTAGTGTTTGTCCTATCATCCTTTTGGTGGTAGCGGCCGGTGTGAGTTTCGCTCCGTCATCCTTTTGGTGGGGGGTCTGTCACTTGGATTGGTGTCAGATTGTGCGATAGTTTGTTTGTGTTTCGCTCCGTCATCCTTTTGGTGGGGGGTCTGTCACTTGGATTAGTGTCAGATTGTGCGATATTTGTTTGTGTTTCGCTCCTTCATCCTTTTGGTGGGGGGTCTATCATAATCATTAATGATAGATTGTGCGATAGTTTGTTTGTGTTTCGCTCCGTCATCCTTTTGGTGGGGGGTCTATCATAATCATTAATGATAGATTATGCGATAATTTGTGTGAGTTTCGCTCCGTCATTCTTTTGGTGGGGGATCTGTCACTTGGATTAGTGTCAGATTGTGCGATATTTGTTTGTGTTTCGCTCCGTCATCCTTTTGGTGGGGGGTCTATCATAATCAATAATGATAGATTGTGCGATATTTGTTTGTGTTTCGCTCCGTCATCCTTTTGATGGGGGGTCTATCATAATCATTAATGATAGATTGTGCGATAGTTTGTTTGTGTTTCGCTCCGTCATCCTTTTGGTGGGGGTCTATCATAATCATTAATGATAGATTGTGCGATAATTTGTGTGAGTTTCGCTCCGTCATCCTTTTGGTGGGGGGGTCTATCATAATCATTAATGATAGATTGTGCGATAATTTGTGTGAGTTTCGCTCCGTCATCCTTTTGGTGAGGGGGTCTGTCACTTGGATTGGTGTCAGATTTTGCGATGTTTGTTTGTGTTTCGCTCCGTCATCCTTTTGGTGGGGGGTCTATCATAATCATTAATGATAGATGGTGCGATATTTTGTTTGTGTTTCGCTCCGTCATCCTTTTGGTGGGGGGTCTGTCACTTGATTGGTGATAGATTGTGCGATAGTTTGTTTGTGTCTCGCTCCGTCATCCTTTTGGTGGGGGGTCTATCATAATCATTAATGATAGATTGTGCGATGTTTGTGTGTGTTTCGCTCCGTCATCCTTTTGGTGGGGGTCTGTCACTTAGATTGGTGATGGATTGTGCGATAGCTTATATGTGTTTCACTCCGTCATCCTTTTGGTGGGGGTTCTATCATAGTCATTAATGATAGATTGTGCGATAGGTTGTTTGGGTTTCGCTCCGTCATCCTTTTGGTGAGGGGTCCTATCAAAGTCATTAATGATAGATTGTGCGATAGTTTGTGTGTGTTTCGCTCCGTCATCCTTTTGGTGGGGGGTCTGTCACTTAGATTGGTGATGGATTGTGCGATAGCTTGTTTGTGTTTTGCTCCGTCATCCTTTGGTGGGGGGTCTGTCACTTGGATTGGTTATAGATTGTGCGATAGTGTTTATTTGTGTTTCGCTCCGTCATCCTTTTGGTGGGGGTCTGTCACTTGGATTGGTGATAGATTGTGCAATAGTTTGTTTGTGTTTCGCTCCGTCATCCTTTTGGTGGGGGGTCTGTCACTTGGATTGGTGATAGATTGTGCGATAGTTTGTTTGTGTTTCGCTCCATCATCCTTTTGGTGGGGGGTCTGTCACTTGGATTGGTGTCAGATTGTGCGATATTTTTTTGTGTTTTGCTCCGTCATCCTTTTGGTGGGGGGTCTGTCACTTGGATTGGTGATAGATTGTGCGATATTGTTTGTGTGCGTTTCAGTCCATCATCCTTTTGGTGGGGGGTCTGTCATGGTCATTAATGTCAGATTGTGTGATTGTGCCTTGCTCTACCATCCTTTTTGGTGGTAGTAGCCGTGTGTGTTTCATTCCATCATCCTTTTGATGATTACGACTTTTTTCCTATTATTCACAGTTTACTCAGAGGTTTACCTCATCCAGCATTTTCAATCCTCAGGCATCTCTCCTTCTTTCGGACAAATTCAGGGTCTTCTTTATATCTAATTGACTTCTACCTCAGGAAAACGAACGCCGTAGCAGTTTATTTCCCTAGGTTTAAGCCTATTAGATAGGGGCATCTGTCATACCCTAAATTTGTCCTACCCATTTTCAAATATTTTTGCATTTTTTTTCGATTGTTTTTTAATTTTGTATATTTTTTCATAGTATCATGACAGGTTAGACACGTGCCCACCCGTAATTGAGCATTTTTCAAATTTATTCTTTTTCGCCCAATTAAGGTGTGACACGTGGCCTAACAACCTTTTTGTGAATATTATTTTGTTAAACTTTTTCTTTTTTTAAAAAAAATATTACTAATAATATTTTTTAGTAATTATTTTTTAGTTTTTTAAAATTTCAGTCTATTTTTTATATATTTCTTTTAATACTTATTCAATTGTCATTGTTAATATTTATTTATAAGTTATATTGTTTAGTTAGTTGATTGTTTGGTTTATTAATGATTTATTAATTGGATTGAAGAAGAGTTTAAAAATTAAGTAGAAAATGAAGCAATTAATTAAATGAAGGATCAGAATTTGGGAGTGAGCCCATGGTGGATGGCCCATCGAGAGAGAGAGAGCTTCATCTGGTTTTTTTTTAAAGGGGCTGGGAAGGAAAACCCTAGGGGGAATACTGTTCATCATCTTTGAAACGCACAAACGGCGCATCCCCAATCCCAAAACGTGAAACCCTAACCCTAAAGCTTCGTCTCCTACAAACCAAATCGGCGCCGCCGTAACCCTCTCGCTCTCTCCATCTCCTTCATCTAGACCACAACTCGACGAATAATATCACGTGTTTCAGCTCTTGGTTCTTAAAACGCTGTTGTGCAATTCTTTCTGAGCTTCGACGCATCTAAACCTCACAACGGCGATTAGATCTCATTTTGGTTGGTCTTCATCCCTGATTTTCACTTCGTTTCGTCTTTTTGATTTGGATTACTATTGTTGTGTGAATCTTTGATGATTGAGATTTTGACATGAGTTTTTTTTTTCCTTTTCGGTTTCGATGGTCAATACTGTACCTGCGCATGGTTTAACACGGGTTATGGTGTTTTAGATTTCCAGATTTGTTGTTCATCATAATAATAGTGTTATCATGCTTTAGAGTTTAACTTAATGTCTGAAGTTGATAATAGTTTTGGGTCTTGCACATATGGTTTCGAGTTTAGCCGGTGATATTGTCTGAACGATATTTCTTTGCCTTGTAATGATATTGTTAAAAGCGGTATAAGTGAAACTGTCTCTGATTTTGATAAAGTTGGAAAGAGAATTGATATGTTACTGGGGTTTGCTTGTTATTTTGCTGGCTGTTGATTTTGTGCAGGTTACGGCATCGCCGAATTTCGACTGCACAATAATAATGTGAAGTCAAATGCAGCAGCAACGCTAATCTTTCAACAATGCTCATCTTTGCGCTCCCGTTTGCATACACTCTGCTACAACAACTTACAACTTTGAATTGAAAGTGATTGTGTGTTAAGACACTGTTGCCATTCTGTGCGTGGATACTGTTCGAGGATGCCCATATTGTTGTTTGTGTTTGCAGGTTTTTGATGGTGCCGAGTTTAGCTTGTCGTTCATGAGCAAGTGTGGTTTATGACACTTAGGTGTTCAAACCTTTACAACCTTCAGTGTCATTGTACAAATCAGATTCGTCAAGCAGCAGCAGCGATAGCCTTCCGCCCCACAAGTAGCAGTTACGACAACAGCAGCTATGGCTAGTGTGAAGTGTCGCCGTTTCAAGGTTGTTGACTTTTGCTGCCAACCGCTATCACACACAGCAATAACTCAGGGGATAACAGAATCTCCGCGATAACTTCACTGGCATGACGTTCGGTACTCAGTTTTGAATTCAGCTCAATGTTTTTTGATCTTAATTTGGTTGTGTAGACTTAGTCCATACGAGTTCGTGTCGGTAATTTCAGATTTATTCTGCTAGAACTTTTTAAAAGTCATATCTTTTGTTTAGAAGGAATATGTTGCGTTTCTGCTGCACATGGTTACAATGGTTGTATTATGCAGTTGTTTTAGTGTTGGATTGATAAACAATTTTAAAGGCATTTTCAACCAACTTTAAAGGCATTTTAAACCAGTGTGCTGCATTAGCTTTAGGTTGAAATTGTTCAAGTTGATATGCTCTGTTTTCGTTTAAAAAGAATTTTCTTTGGAACTAATAAAGGGATAAAACTTGGATTGTGTTTTTATGCTTCTATGATAGAATCTGGAAGCACTAATTCATTTAGCATTGTGATTTTGTATTTCATCTACGGTGCTGCACTTTACGATACGTGTGGATTTGGTTTTACCATTTTGAGTACAATATTCTGGTTCAACGGTACCGATAACATGTGCATGACACAAGCCTTTATCCACCACACAACAAGTGCAACAGCGTAACTTTCGTATCAACAAGTTCTGTCATAGCAGCTGGAGTCGCAACGTTCTGACTTCGTTGTTTTCGAATTTGTTAAACATGTTTTCTAACCGTGGTTGATTTCGTGCAGGTTCTGGTATCGCCGAATAATTGATTTCACGGCAAAAACTTGAACTCAACTCTCCCGTAGTAGATCATCTGCAATACTTGATTTCTTTTCTGATTCGGTGTCGCAACACAGTCCATTTCCAAGTTCAGCCTTCTACAAAACCTAGTAGCACCACTTCAGACACACAAGCAGCTTAACTCCGACATTCGCAAAGATCCCAACAACGATCAGAGACGAAAATCAAAGTAGGATAACAATTGAAGCAACAAAGTCGGCACAATCGCAAACAATGGCTTTAACAACATCGCGCAAATTTGTTCAAGTCACGACAACTCAAGCAAATGGACTCACGTTTTCGGTAAAACTTTGATGGCAAAGCCATTGTCGTGTGGACTTCCTGTAAATATTGTGTGAAAATACTGTTGGAATATTTTTCTGGAAGGGGGGTAACGAATTGTATGCTACTGCTTGAAGTTTAAAAAAATAATAATAGTTAATGTGATATTGATTATTATTCTTTGGATTTGGTTATTTTAATTTTGTTAATAAATTTTAATTAACCTAATTATTTGAGTTAATCAGATAATTTAGATAATTAATTTTGATTAACTTAATTAATTGATTAATTGAATTCCATTTATTTAATACTTTTTTTTTAAAGCAAACTAAATCCTTGAAGTCAAGCACCTCTTGGGTTTTTGACGATCATTATTAAGGCGTACGCCTTAGGTAGTGTATCGTCCGAGTTTTCTTTCTAATACACTCTTTTTGAACAAAGAAATATCATAGGAATCAAGCATTCTGTGTGATATTTCTGTCGTTCATCCAATCATTTTTCAAATGAAAAAAGTGTCGTCGAGATCCAGCATTTTGATAATACCCCAATTAATTGGTTGTGAGGCCTACGTCTCATTTATCAAATAATTGTCATTTCTCTTATTTTAAAAACCCAATATCGTATTCTCACCTCTCGTACCAAAATTCTTTTTCATACCTGTCGCACCTCGAAAAATCACGGAGACATTTCGGAGAACGCGACCCTCGCGCAAAAGGCGCGGAAATGCGGTTCGAGATAGTCGCCACCGAACTTTATTTTTCCCGAATAAACGGGAGAGGAAAATATCGAGAAAACCTCTTGAAACGAAAAGGATAGGAACATGGCTGTCGCAACCATGTTCCAGGTTCGGGAGTCGGTTACGTGAGGGGAAGGTATTAGCACCCCTCATGTAACAACCCAAATTTCATTAAATAATTAATTATGGTAATTAATTGATTTAGTGGGATTTTTATTAATGTTGGGAATTAATTTTTATTAATTGGGATTAATAGAGAATTGAGAAGGAAATTGGAAGGAAGGAAAATGAAGGAAATATATATAAGAGAGAAAGAAAAGAAAAGAAAGTTAGAAAACATTTTGGAAAGAAAGAGGAAAGAAGAAGAAAGGAGAGAAAGAGAAAAGAAGAAGAGGAAAAGTGGAAATCATCAAGAACCAACATCAAAGCTCCGATTAATCGAGGTAAGGGTGAGAAATGTTTCTATTTGATCATTGCATGATGTTGTGTATGTTGGGTTGGGGTTTTGGTAGAGTTTCCATCCTTTTTCATTTAGGGCCAAAGTTGGAATAATCGGTAGATTGATGATTTAATCGGTTGAAATCGAGTAATAATGTCGTAGAATAGTCGGGTAACATATGTTGATGCTGTTTGTACTGATTTGTTGTGTGAGAAGTTGGATGATGGTGGATGGTGGAGGTGGAACAGAATAGGGTTCTGTTCTGCGCAGGTTCGCTGGCTCTCGCCAGGCGAGCGAAGGCGAAGCTTCGCCAGGCGAAGCCTAGCGAATGCTGGCGAATAATTATATTTAAGTCCCAGTGGACTTCGCTGGTGGGTTCGCCAGGCGAAGTGGGGTAGCGAAGGTTCGCCCAGCGAAGGTGCTGGTGAATGGAGGCGAATGAAGTCAGTAGCTACTGACTTGGGTTCACTGGGAAGTCTCGCCAGGCGAAGCCTAGCGAGTGTTCGCTGAGGGAGTTCGCCAGGCGAAGGCCAGACGAAGGTTCGCTGCGAGGGTTCACCAGGCGAATGAAGGCGAATGTGACAGCATTTTTCTTTTGCTGTGTTGTTCATGTGGAGATGGTTTGGTTGTTTCACATAGGTTAATACCTCTATGATATGATATAGATATGATCTATTGTGATAACATGTGCTGTGGGTAGCCTTCGGGCGTGAATCCTAGAGTTGTGATATGAATGATTAATTGTAATCGGTTAAAATACATGTGAACATAATAAGTGATTATGTGTGTATTATTTAATGAATTTGCGAATGCTTGAGGTGTATACAATTATGTAATGAGTATGCATGAGAACATTTTGAATATGTGTGCATAACTTATAATTGTATGATTGGTATTGTAATGAGAATACCTTGATTGTTGTGATAATTAGAGATACATGGGAATACAATGAGGAATGTATGTGTATCTTCTAATGAATTGTGAGTGCATGTATGTATGCGATTGTTGTGTGAATGCATGGGAACATATGTGATATGTGTGCATTGTTGTTGAATATGATGATGTGCGAAATGAATACATTAATAAATGTTTGATATATGTTGTATGTGCAATCATGATGAAATTCTCGAAGGGGTGAATTATTCGAATGCATGGGATTAAGACGCGGGAACGGTCTTAAGTGCATTTATTGTATTTGGTTGATTGTACATGCATCATTCAGTCAAGAGGCAATGTCTGTTAGTTTCGTGGAAACTAGTGGCTTGTCCCAAACCTAGAAGGGTGGGTTTGAAGCCTAGGGGACGGGCTTGGATGTTATCGGTCTAGAAGGGTGGACCCGGTTTATAGTAAAAACCGAAAAATGATAATGAGTTATCAGTCTAGAAGGGTGGACCCGGTTTAATGTAAAAACCGAGAAAAGATAACGAGAGTCGGTACCGCATAGCATTGAGTTGCATTGAATATGTTGAGTCACATTGCATAATATTGTTGCGGTACATATGTGCTTGTGAATGATTATGAAGTCAAGCATGAAGGGATGTGCTTGTGGTTACTCATAATGTTGATATATGTGAACGTGATATGATTATGATTGTGAGAATGAAGTGTGGTGAGAAATGTGAATATGTGTTATATGATACCTATATATACGTAATCTTATGCTTTGATTATTATGGTTATATTTCTCACCCTTCTGCTGTTTTATAATGCTCTATGAGGCGTTGCAGATTAGGATGCTGGAGTCTTTTTGTGAAGATAGTCTTCATTCTTTTGAGTCTGCTGCTCTGATATGTAACACCGGGTAGTTAGACTAGTATAGTCATTCTTTTGTGATACATTGCGATGTATCAGCTGATGTGGTTTTGTAATCTAACTGATATGATGTATTAATCTGGATGATTTATATGCATTTGAATTAACATTTTGAAAATGATTAAATGATGTTATCTTCCGCTTAAATTTAATGTTGAAATGCGATTTCTAAAACTACGAAAATGTTACATATTTTATGGAGCAAAATGTTAAAGAGTTTTATTGGTGAAACTGTGGCATTCTTCTTTTATACCTTATTATAAAACCTTTTTACTCTGATAATTTGTATGTGCTTAATTGTTTTATATGCATTTATTTGGGGTATAGAAGGGGGTGTTACAATAGTGGTATCAGAGCAGGTCGGTCCGTCCGGCCAAGTTGTTGGAGTATTTTCCCTGTGTGTTATTGATATGCGTGTGTTGCATTATCAATATTGGTTGTTCTTACGTGGTTCTGTTGCTGGAATTAGTAAGATGGTTGCAGGAAGGAACGACGAAGCGATTGCGGAGGCATTGACGAGATTGGCGGGGGCAATTGGGCAGAATCCTCCGGCCAATGTGAATGTGGGGAATCATGCTGATGATGGATTCCGTGCTTTGGGGAAATTCCAAAAGAATAACCCTCCGGTCTTCAGGGAACTCATGAACCGGACAAGGCACAAATTTGGTTGAAAGCTGTGGAAAAGATTTTTCGAGTTATGAATTGCTCGGATGCACAGAAGGTGCAGTTTGGGACTCATATGCTCGAAGAAGAAGCTGAAGATTGGTGGGGTAATACTCGCCAAAGATTTGAGGAAGATGATATTGTGATTACGTGGGATTTGTTTAGAGAAACCTTTCTGGAGAAGTATTTTCCAGAGGATGTGCGGGGGAAGAAAGAGATCGAATTTCTTGAGTTAAAGCAAGGTAATTCGGCGGTTGCTGAGTATGCGGCGAAGTTTGAGGAGTTGATCAAATTTTGTCCTCACTATAATACTGGTAATGCTGAGAGGTCTAAGTGCCTCAAGTTTGTGAACGGTTTGAGACCCGAGATTAGACAAGCTATTGGATATCAGGAAATCAGGCAGTTTTCTGAGTTGGTTAACAAGAGCAGAATTTATGACGAAGACAGTAGGGCTAGGTCCAGCCACTACAAGAGTCTAAGTGATAAGAAAGGAAAAGGTCAATTCAGAGGAAAACCTTATGTGACTCCTGCAGACAAAGGGAAGCAGAGAATGGGTTATGGCAAGAAGCCAAGTGGGGGAGTCTCTACCCCGGTTAGGTGTTACCGTTGTGGTGAAGCGGGACATCGTGCTCCCGAATGCAAAAGTGTTGAGAAGGCGTGTTTTAAGTGTGGCAAGCCAGGCCACAAGGCTCTTGAGTACAGAAGCGGTGCGGGCGTAACTTGCTATAACTGTGGTGAGCGAGGGCACATCAGTACCAAGTGCGATAAGCCGAAGAAGAATCAAGGGAGCGGGAAAGTGTTTGCTCTATCTGGATCTGAGACTGCTAGCGACGATCGATTGATCCGAGGTACGTGCTTCATTAATGGTACACCTTTGATCTCTATAATTGATACCGGAGCTACGCATTCTTTTATTTCTTTTGATTGTGTTAGAAGGTTGAATCTTGAGTTGTCTGTGATTGGTGGCGGTATGGTTATTGATACTCCTGCTATGGGTTCAGTAACTACACCGTATGTTTGCTTGAATTGCCCGTTGAGTATTTTCGGTAGAGATTTTGGGATTGATTTAGTGTGTCTTCATTTAGATCACCTGGATGTCATTCTTGGAATGAATTGGTTAAAATTCAATCGTGTTTATATTAACTGTTTTGACAAAACGGTTATTTTTCCCGATTCGGAAGTTGAAAGGGATTTGTTTATGACGAGGAGACAAGTGAAGGAATCGGTACAAGATGGGGCTAAGGTATTTATGCTTATGGCAACTTTGAGGACTAGTGAAGGTGAAGAGATTGATGCTTTGCCCATTGTTAGATATTTTCCGGAAGTATTCCCTGAAGAGATAAAGGATTTACCGCCGGAGCGAGAAGTGGAGTTTTCGATAGATTTGATTCCTGGAACTAGTCCGATATCGATGGCTCCATATCGTATGTCGGCATCAGAGTTGAGAGAGTTGAAGAGTCAACTTGAGGATTTGCTCGAGAAGAGGTTTATTCGTCCGAGTGTGTCACCGTGGGGTGCACCAGTGTTATTGGTTAAGAAGAAAGAGGGTTCTATGAGGCTCTGTGTGGATTACAGACAGTTGAACAAGGTGACTATTAAGAATAAGTATCCACTTTCGAGGATTGATGATCTGATGGATCAGTTGATTGGTGCAAGTGTGTTCAGCAAGATTGATTTGAGATCTGGGTAAGATCCGTGTGAAAGCTGAGGATATTCAGAAGACGGCGTTTCGGACGAGGTATGGACACTATGAGTATTCTGTGATGCCATTTGGTGTGACTAATGCACCAGGTGTATTTATGGAGTACATGAATAGGATTTTCCATCCTTATTTGGATCAGTTTGTGGTGGTGTTTATTGACGACATCTTGGTTTATTCGAAGAGCGAAGGAGAGCATGCCGAGCATCTGAAGATTGTGCTATCTGTGCTGATGAGAGAAGCAGTTGTTCGCAAAGCTTTCTAAGTGTGAATTTTGGTTGAAGGAAGTTAGTTTCCTTGGTCATGTGATTTCTAGTAGTGGTGTTGCGGTTGATCCGTCGAAGGTTGAAGCGGTGTCGCAATGGGAGACTCCGAAGTCAGTTTTTGAGATCAGAAGTTTTCTTGGTTTAGCCAGTTATTATCGGAAGTTTATTGAAGGATTTGCTAAGTTATCGTTGCCGTTGACGTAGTTGACTAGGAAAGGTCAAGCCTTTGTTTGGGACGCTAAGTGTGAAGCGAGTTTTCAAGAACTTAAGCGAAGGTTGACGACAGCTCCTGTTTTGATTCTGCCAAATCCGGAAGAACCATTCGTTGTGTATTGTGATGCTTCTTTTGATGGGTTTAGGAGGTGTGTTGATGCAGAATAATCAAGTTGTGGCTTATGCTTCGAGGCAACTCAAAGTGCATGAGAAGAATTATCCGACGCATGACTTAGAGTTGGCCGCCGTTGTGTTCGTTGTTGAAACTTTGGAGGCATTATCTATTTGGCGCAAGATTTGAAGTGTTTAGTGACCACAAGAGTTTGAGGTATCTTTTTGATCAAAAGGAATTGAACGCAAGACAAAGAAGATGGCTTGAACTTTTGAAGGATTTTGATTTTGGCTTGAACTACCATCCGGGTAAAGCGAATGTAGTAGCGGATGCATTGAGTCGGAAATCATTGCATATGTCGGCATTGATGGTGAAAGAGTTAGAATTGGTCGAGCAATTTCGAGATTTGAGTTTGGTATGTGAGAGAACTTCTTTTGGATTTAAGTTGGGTATGTTAAAGCTTACAAGTGGTATTTTGGATGAAATTCGAGAAGGACAGAAATCGGATTTGAGCTTAGTTGATCGGTTGACTTTAATCAACCAAGGCCAAGGTGGTGATTTTCGGATTGATGAGAATGGGATTATGAGATGTCGGGATCGAGTTTGTGTTCTGAATGTTGTTGAGCTGAAAAAGAGCATCCTTGAGGAAGGACATCGTAGCGGATTGAGTATTCATCCGGGTGCTACTAAGATGTATCAGGATTTGAGGAAAGTATTTTGGTGGCCTAGTATGAAGAAGGATATCGCGGAATTTATGTATTCTTGTTTTGACTTGCCAGAAGTCAAAGATTGAGCATCAGAAGCCATCGGGGTTGATGAAGCCGTTGTTTATTCTGAGGTGGAAATGGGATAGTATCTCCATGGATTTTGTATCGGGTTTGCCGAGGACGCCGAGTAATTTTGAGGCTGTTTGGGTTATCGTGGATAGGTTGACTAAATCTGCTCACTTTATTCCTATGCGTATGGATTACCCTTTGGAGAAGTTGGCTAAGTTGTATATTGAAAGGATTGTGTGTCTGCATGGTATTCCGCTAAGTATTGTTTCGGATAGAGATTCGCGGTTTACTTCGAGATTTTGGGAAAGCCTGCAGAGTGCTTTGGGTACTAAGTTGCGTTTGAGTTCAGCTTATCATCCGCAGACTGATGGTCAGACGGAGAGGACGATTCAGTCGCTTGAAGATCTTTTGAGAGCTTGTGTATTGGAAAAAGGAGGAGCTTGGGACATCTACTTGCCTTTGATTGAGTTTACCTACAACAACAGTTTTCATTCGAGTATTGGTATGGCACCATTTGAGGCGTTGTATGGTAGGCGGTGTAGGACACCATTGTGTTGGTTCGAGTCCGGAGAGAGTTCTGTTGTTGGACCCGAGTTAGTTCAACAGACTACTGATAAGATCAAGATGATTCAAGAGAAGATGAGAATTACTCAGAGTCGTCAGAAGAGTTATTATGACAAGAGGAGGAAGGCACTTGAATTTCAAGAGGGAGATCATGTGTTTCTCCGAGTCAACTCCGATGACAAGTGTTGGTAGGGCACTGAAGCTCGCGCAAGTTGTCGCCGCGTTTCATTAGTCCTTATCAGATTTTGCAAAGGATAGAGAGAAGTGGCCTATCGTGTGCCTTTACCACCGTCGCTTGCTAATCTTCATGACGTATTCCATGTATCTCAGTTGAGGAAATACATTGCGGATCCGTCTCACGTAGTCTAGATAGATGATGTGCAGGTGAGAGATAACCTGACTGTTGAGACATCACCTATGCGGATAGAGGATCGAAAATTGAAGCAGCTATCGAGGTAAAGAGATCGCTTTAGTGAAGGTCGCTTGGGGAGGGACCGGCTGGTGGAAATGTTACTTTGGGAGCTTGAGAGTCGGATGAAAGAGTCTTATCCAGAACTGTTTGAATCAGGTAACATTTTCGAGGACGAAAATTCCTAAGTGGGGGAAGGTTGTAACAGCCCAAATTTCATTAAATAATTAATTATAGTAATTAATTGATTTAGTGGGATTTTTATTAATGTTGGGAATTAATTTTTTAATTGGGATTAATAGAGAATTGAGAAGGAAATTGGAAGGAAGGAAAATGAAGGAAATATATATAAGAGAGAAAGAAAAGAAAAGAAAGTTAGAAACATTTTGGAAGAAAGAGAAAGAATCATGAAGAGATGAGAAGAGAGAAGAGGAAAAGTGGAAATCATCAAGAACCAACATCAAAGCTCCGATTAATCGAGGTAAGGGTGAGAAATGTTTCTATTTGATCATTGCATGATGTTGTGTATGTTGGGTTGGGGTTTTTGGTAGAGTTTCCATCCTTTTTCATTTAGGGCCAAAGTTGGAATAATCGGTAGATTGATGATTTAATCGGTTGAAATCGAGTAATAATGCCGTAGAATAGTCGGGTAACATATGTTGATGCTGTTTGTACTGATTTGTTGTGTGAGAGTTTGGATGATGGTGGATGAGTGGAGGTTGGAACAGAATAGGGTTCTGTTCTGCGCAGGTTCGCTGGCTCTCGCCAGGCGAGCGAAGGCGAAGCTTCGCCAGGCGAAGCCTAGCGAATGCTGGCGAATAATTATATTAAGTCCCAGTGGACTTCGCTGGTGGGTTCGCCAGGCGAAGTGGGGTAGCGAAGGTTTCGCCCAGCGAAGGTGCTGGTGAATGGAGGCGAATGAAGTCAGTAGCTACTGACTTGGGTTCGCTGGGAAAGTCTCGCCAGGCGAAGCCTAGCGAGTGTTCGCTGAGGGAGTTCGCCAGGCGAAGGCCAGGCGAAGGTTCACTGCGAGGGTTCGCCAGGCGATATGAAGGCGAATGTGACAGCATTTTTCTTTTGTTGTGTTGTTCATGTGGAGATGGTTTGGTTGTTTCACATAGGTTAATACCTCTATGATATGATATAGATATGATCTATTGTGATAACATGTGCTGTGGGTAGCCTTTGGGCGTGAATCCTAGAGTTGTGATATGAATGATTAATTGTAATCGGTTAAAATACATGTGAACATAATAAGTGATTATGTGTGTATTATTTAATGAATTTGCGAATGCTTGAGGTGTATACAATTATGTAATGAGTATGCATGAGAACATTTTGAATATGTGTGCATAACTTATAATTGTATGATTGGTATTGTAATGAGAATACCTTGATTGTTGTGATAATTAGAGATACATGGGAATACAATGAGGAATATATGTGTATCGTCTAATGAATTGTGAGTGCATGTATGTATGCGATTGTTGTGTGAATGCATGGGAACATATGTGATATGTGTGCATTGTTGTTGAATATGATGATGTGCGAAATGAATACATTGATAAATGTTTGATATATGTTGTATGTGCAATCATGATGAAATTCTCGAAGGGGTGAATTATTCGAATGCATGGGATTAAGACGCGGGAACGGTCTTAAGTGCATTTATTGTTATTGGTTGATTGTACATGCATCATTCAGTCAAGAGGCAATTTCTATTAGTTTCGTGGAAACTAGTGGCTTGTCCCAAACCTAGAAGGGTGGGTTTGAAGCCTAGGGGACGGGCTTGGATGTTATCGGTCTAGAAGGGTGGACCCGGTTTATAGTAAAAACCGAAAAATGATAACGAGTTATCGGTCTAGAAGGGTGGACCCGGTTTAACGTAAAAACCGAGAAAAGAGAGTCGGTACCGCATAGCATTGAGTTGCATTGAATATGTTGAGTCACATTGCATAATATTGTTGCGGTACATATGTGCTTGTGAATGATTGTGAAGTCAAGCATGAAGGGATGTGCTTGTGGTTACTCATAATGTTGATATATGTGAACGTGATATGATTATGATTGTGAGAATGAAGTGTGGTGAGAAATGTGAATATGTGTTATATGATACCTATATATACGTAATCTTATGCTTTGATTATTATGGTTATATTTCTCACCCATCTGCTGTTTTATAATGCTCTATGAGGCGTTTGCAGATTAGGATGCTGGAGTCCTTTTGTGAAGATAGTCTTCATTCTTTTGAGTCTGCTGCTCTGATATGTAACACCGGGTAGTTAGACTAGTATAGTCATTCTTTTGTGATACATTGCGATGTATCAGCTGATTGTGGTTTTGTAATCTAACTGATATGATGTATTAATCTGGATGATTTATATGCATTTGAATTAACATTTTGAAAATGATTAAATGATGTTATCTTCCGCTTAAATTTAATGTTGAAATGCGATTTCTAAAACTACGGAAATGTTACATATTTTATGGAGCAAAATGTTAAAGAGTTTTATTGGTGAAACTGTGGCATTCTTCTTTTATACCTTATTATAAAACCTTTTTACTCTGATAATTTGTATGTGCTTAATTGTTTTATATGCATTTATTTGGGGTATAGAAGGGGGTGTTACACCTCACGTCCGTCGTACTCGACGGGAACCTCTTAAGGTAATTGTGGGGAGTGTTGTTTAGGTTTACTTGTTTCTTCTCGTTGTTAAAGGTAGAATTGGTAGGTTAAAAAGGTTGAAGACGCAAAGGAGAGATGGGTGGTTAGAGAATAGGGTGCTCGCCAAGGATTGGGGGCCCTTGTGCCTACGTATGCTCATTCGGACTGTAGAAGCATACTTCAGGCTCAAGTTTTGATGATGTCAATGCTACTCAAAGTTAATATCTCTTGATTGCAAAAAGACAAGTTGTTCAAAGTCATCAAGATAAAGTCATCAAGCTATATGGAACTGATTCTTCCAGACTTGCCTGCATTACTGGTATATCAAATCCACCTTTTTAATTTTGATATACAAGTGTTCAAAAACATCAATCATTTGTGCATAATACATACACATGTTTTTGAAACTTTAAAAATGGTATAACATTAATTTTAAAAAGCATTTTTCTGAAAATTAGCAGTGTTAACCGATTAACCATATGGGTTAACCGGTTAACCATTTTAAATTTTGAATTTTCTGGGCTAACGTACCAGTGTTAACCGATTAACCATATGGGTTAACCGATTAACACTGAACGTGCAGTGAAAAATTGCTTTGTTTTTGAGTTCAAAATTATTTTAAAATCATACCTTTTCATGGTTTGAATCTTTTAAAATCATACCTTTTGTGAAAGGTTATTTTACTCATATAAATTCTGAGTTTTTCATTTTGAAAAACACACCAACAAAAACCAATACTCATTTTTAAAATTGTCTTAGAATCAAATTCATTTTCAAAAAAGTGTTTCATACTTGCATTGAAAGTTTCACATTCATTGAACACTTGTGTGAAGAAATTACAAAGAGTGAATTTTGATTCATTGAAGAAGATCACTTTGACAATTATACTCAACCAAATTCATTACAATTATTGTGTATCTGACTTGTGATCCAGGATTGTTGGACACAAGGGTGAGTGTTTACAAGAGGATTGTTCTTGTACACTTGTGTTATTGATTGTTTAAAAGTAGGCCTCACCGGTTGATGGTGTGATAGGTTGTACTGTTTTTAAACAATAGTGAAAATTCTCTTTCATGTTGAAAGGGGAGTGGAGTACTCTCGGATTGTGAGGGGAACCACTATAAATCCTGTGTCTTTCTCTCTTTCTGTTGATTTACTGCTTTCCATAACCAAGAACACCATCCAGTATATTTCCAAGAACCATATAAAAACCGGAAAAATTTCAAAAGTCCTAATTCACCCCCCCCTCTTAGGCATACTCTGTTCTTACAATTGGCATCAGAGCCAGGTTAAGGTAACTTGTTCCTAACGATTCAGTATGGCTTCCGCAAGTACCAACCCGGTTTTCAAAGATGGTGGAAGTAGTAACAAACACCACTCTTTTCTGGAGAATACTTTGATTTTTGGAAAATCCGTATGAAGGCACATCTTGAGGCTCAAGGAGATGGTATATGGGAAACCGTTGAAACTGGTCCACATGTTCCTACAAGTGTGGTAAATGGTGTTGGAACCCCAAAGATCAAATCCTCATATGATGAAGATGACAAGAAGAGAATCTTGAATGAGAAGAAAGCAATCAACATACTTCAAAGCGCTCTCAGTATGGATGAATTCTTTCGCATATCACAGTGTAAATCGGCAAAACAGATTTGGGATACCTTGGTAGAAACGCATGAAGGAACAGCAGAAGTAAAAAGATCAAGACTTAACACGTTAAGTCAAGAATATGAGATGTTCCGTATGCAGCCCGGTGAATCTATTGTTTCTTGCAAAAGAGGTTCGTTCATCTAACAAATCACCTGATTGCTCTTGGAAGACCTTCACCAACGATGATCTCAACTTAAAAGTCCTAAGATCTTGACAAGAGAATGGCAACCAAAAGTGACTGCCATTTCGGAAAAGAAAAGTCTTTCAACAATGACATCTGCTTCATTATTCGGGAAACTTCAAGAGCATGAACTGGAACTTGGAAGGCTTGAGAAACATGAAAGTCAAGACAAGAAGTCCAAAGGAATGCCTTGAAGACTGACACAAAGGATGACAAAATTGACGAATCTTCCGAAGACGAAAATTTCATGCTTCTAGTAAAGAAGCTTGGTAAGTTTTTCAATAATAATAAAACTTCTTCTTTTCCTAAAAAGAATAAACATTTCAGGAAAAAGGAAGCATCCACATCAAACCAAGAAATTACATGCTATGAATGTGGAAGACAAGGTCACATAAAGCCAGACTGCCCAAAACTCGCAAATAAAGGAAAATTCAAGGGCAAGAAGGATTTCACAAAGAAGGCTTATGTCGCATGGGATGACCAACGAAGTGAGTTCATCATCGGAATCAGATAGTGATGAATGTGCAAATATTGCCTTAATGGCCTCTCACCATTCCGAGGACGAAAATGAGGTTAGTAGTAATTTTTCTGTCTATGATAATGATGCACAAGAAGTTTATAGATGAACTTCTAAAAGAGTGCCAAGACTTTGTATAAAGACATCTCATCACAAAAGAAAAGAATTTTACTTTTAGAAAAACAAAATTCCGATTTCTTGAAAAATATTGAAGATGAAAAGCAAAAAGTGATGGATGAAAAACAAAGTCTTGTATGTAAGAATTGTGAGTCTTTGTCTTTTCAAATTGTTCAACTTAAAAGAGTTTTAGAAAGATACGAAAAGGGTCAAATTGGCTTGGAAGAGATTCTTAAACATCAAAGGTATCCTAATGATAAAAGTGGATTGGGATATTCTAAATTTTCAAAACCAAGCACCAATAAGACCATTTTTGTAAGAGCAAGTGAACAAATTGTGAAGAAAGAGACAAGCACTTCTAAGACTCAGCATCAAAATCATAACAAGAAAAGAATTAATAAGAAAAGGAATTATATTTCCAGATATAGAAGTCATTTTCAACCTACATGCTTTTATTGTGGTATTAAAGGGCACACACCTAATGCTTGCTATGTACGTAATATTGGTGTTGCAAAGGGGCATTATGTGTGGGTGGAAAAAGGTACTAACTATCAAGGACCCAAAGCAACTTGGGTACCTAACACTACCTAATTTTGTTTTGTAGGTATGCTTGAAGACAACCACAAATGAATGGTATCTTGATAGTGGTTGCTCGAAGCATATGACGGGAGATATAAACAAATTTTCAAGTCTATCATTAAAGGCCAAAGGATACGTCACTTACGGTGATGATAATAAAGGAAAAATTCTTGGAGTTGGAACCATTGGTGCACCTCCATGTACCATCATCGAAGACGTTCTTTTTGTTGAAGGCCTTAAGCATAACCTGCTTAGCATCAGTCAATTGTGTGACAAAGGGTTCAAAATCAACTTCACAAAGGAGGAATGCTTGATCGAACACGAAGTCACTCATGAGATTCTGCTTAAAGGTAGAAGATATAATAATATTTTTATAATTTCTTTTGATGATTCTTCTTTGAAGGTAAAATGTCTTATGGCAAACAACAACGAGGCATGGCTGTGGCATAAAAGATTTGCTCACATTCACATGGAGCATTTGAACAAATTAATCAAGCATGATCTGGTTGTTGGGCTTCCGAAGATAAAATTCATCAAGGATAAATTATGCGATGCATGTCAAAAGGGAAAACAGACCAAGACAACTTTCAAATCCAAGCAAGTGGTTTCTACATCAAGACCACTTCAATTATTGCACATGGATCTTTTTGGTCCATCAAGAACGAAGAGCTTTGGAGGTAGTATTTATGCTTTAGTTATTGTTGATGATTTTTCTCGATATACCTGGACAATGTTTTTAGTGCAGAAAAATGATGCATTTAAAGCATTCAAAAAGTATGCAAAACAAATTCAAAACGAGAAGTCACTCACTATAGCCTCCATAAGAAGCGACCACGGTGGAGAATTTCAAAATTCAGACTTTGAAAAATTTTGCGAAGAACATGGAATTTCTCATAATTTTTCGGCACCAAGAACTCCTCAACAAAACGGCGTCGTAGAACGGAAGAATCGCTCACTAGTTGAACTTGCTAGAACAATGCTCAGCGACACAAATCTTCCAAAATATTTCTGGGCAGAAGCAGTAAGCACGGCATGCTTTGTAAGCAACCGCGTGAATATTCGACCGCTACTCAAAAAGACTCCGTATGAGTTGTTCAAGGGAAGGAAACCGAATATATCATTCTTCCACATATTTGGCTGCAAATGCTTCGTTCTCAACAACAATAAGGACAATCTCGGTAAGTTTGATGAGAAGTCCGACGAAGGTATATTTCTTGGTTACTCATCTTATAGTAAAGCTTTTAGAATTTTTAATAAAAGAACTCTTACCATTGAAGAGTCCGTTCATGTTTCGTTTGATGAGACTAACCCCTCGAAAGAGGATAATATTGTTTTGGATGATGATGATGATTTTGTAGATACTTCACAAAATGAAGAAATTGTTCCAAAAGATCAAACAATATTACAAGAAGATGTTACTCAAGAAAATCAAGATCTTCCGAAAGAATGGAGAACACACAGAGATCACCCAATTGATAAAGTTATTGGTGATATTAGTCAAGGCGTGGCAACTCGACTCAACTTAAAGGATGCGTGTCTCAACATGGCGTTTGTATCTCAAATTGAACCATCAAAGATCGATGAAGCTTTTAGGCGACGACCAATGGATTATAGCAATGCAAGAAGAACTTAATCAATTTGAAAGAAATCAAGTTTGGACCCTTGTACCAAGACCAGACAATAAGCATATTATAGGAACCAGATGGGTGTTCAAGAACAAACTTGACGAGAATGGGATTATAGTTCGTAACAAGGCAAGATTGGTCGCACAAGGCTACAACCAGGAAGAAGGAATTGATTTTGATGAAACATTCGCTCCGGTAGCAAGGTTAGAAGCAATTAGATTACTACTTGCTTACGCTTGTTCTATGAATTTTCAGTTATTCCAGATGGATGTCAAAAGCGCTTTCCTGAATGGATACATTAATGAGGAAGTCTATGTCAAACAACCTCCGGGTTTTGAAGACTTCAAAAATCCCTCACATGTTTTCAAACTGAAGAAGGCTCTCTACGGGTTAAAACAAGCACCACGAGCATGGTATGATCGCCTTAGCAACTTCTTATGTGAGAAAGGATTTACAAAAGGAAAGGTTGACAAGACGCTATTTATAAAGAAGATCAAGGGTAACACCTTGTTAGTACAAGTCTACGTCGACGACATCATATTTGGATCAACAAACAAAGAACTGTGCGAAGAATTCTCACTCATGATGCGAGAAGAATTCGAGATGTCCATGATGGGAAAGTTAAATTATTTTCTTGGACTACAAATCAAGCAAACCAAGGATGGAATCTTCCTCAACCAATCCAAGTACTGTAAGGAATTAATAAAGAAATTCGATATGGATAGTTGCAAGATGATGTCAACTCCTATGGGATCCGGAACGTATGTTGATCAAGATGAATCTGGAACTCCAGTTGATATTACTAAATATCGAGGTATGATTGGTTCATTACTATATTTGACGGCAAGCCGTCCTGACATTATGTTTAGTGTTTGTTTGTGTGCGCGCTTCCAAGCAAATCCGAAGGAATCGCATCTCACTGCTGTGAAGAGAATTATCAAGTATCTCAAGGGAACGACCAACGTTGGATTATGGTATCCTAAAGGTAGTATTTGTTCTTTAGTTGGTTATTCTGACGCTGACTATGCAGGATGCAAAACCGATAGAAAAAGTACAAGTGGTACATGTCATATTCTTGGAAATGCTCTAGTATCATGGGCTTGCAAGAAGCAAGCTTGTGTAGCACTCAGCACCGCCGAAGCAGAATACATCGCCGCAGGAAGTTGCTGTGCACAAATTTTATGGCTGAAACAACAACTTCTGGATTATGGTGTTGACCTCGGTTGCATTCCTCTACTATGTGACAATACTAGTGCCATAAATATCACAAAGAATCCGGTTATGCATTCCAGAACAAAGCACATTGATATCCGGCATCATTTCCTTCGAGATCACGTATTAAACAGGGATGTTGATGTTACTTTCGTCGACACACACAACCAACTCGCCGACATCTTCACCAAGCCTTTGGCAAAAGAATCATTCTACAAAATTCGGAGAGAACTTGGGATTCTTGATGAAGGTGACATCTGATCCTTATCTCTAGTTTATATATGCATTAATGTTTTCATGTATATGCATTCTGTTTTATGTATTTTTCAAAAATTCGAGCATGTTAATCGATTAACCATATGGGTTAACCGATTAACACTGTTGAATTTTCAATTCTGATTAAACTTTTTAATGTGTTAACCGATTAACCTATATGGTTAACCGATTAACACTGTAATTTTTCAAAAAAAAAATCAGAAACGAAAATTATATTTAATTTTTGAAAATTTTATATTTTTCTTTATATATTTGTGTGGTTCATATTCTTCTAAATATCCACATCCATATCCAAAATCCACATTCCCTCTTAAATCCTAACTTCTCTCTCCCACTCTTAAAAGTTGGAAAAACTCCCCATAACTTCTCAAACCCTAACTTCCTCAGAACCCACAACCCCAGTTTCTCTCAAACCTCCATCCATGGCTTCAGCATCAAACCGCGGCAAGGGAAAACTTCCAGAACACCATTCTGCATCAGAATCAGATGACGACAGTATTCCAATGGAAACCACCAAGAAGAGACGGATGGATTTCAAAGTGCGTGTTCGTCAACTTATGCCGGTAAAGTATGTGAATCTTCGAGCTTTTCCTGCAATATCTTTTGATTTTCCTACTCTGTTGGAATATCAGCGTATCGACAAGTTCGTCACCGACTCTGGTATCATCTATCCTGATCTGGTTAAAGCTTTTATGAATAAAATGTCTGTATATCTGGATATGGATGAGAACCACATGATCCGGTCCACCATTAGAGATCATGAATTTGTTGAGAATTTATCCACCCTGGCTAGACACCTTAAGATCCCATCAAAGGGATGCTTTCTGAGAAAAGGTGTAAACCATGTAGATGGACCCTGGGCAAACTATGATAAAATGGAGTATTACTATCAGATTTGCAGGTTCCCAAAAGAAACTGTTATTGCAAACTCTCGCACTGCTCGCATGCTATGCTATGCCAAGAATTCTGACAGTATCTGATCGAATGCTTCACTACATTATCTGCTATGTCCTCATTCCAAAGGACTCAAATCACTCTCAGATCAACGACTTGGAAATGCAGCTGATCTTTGCTATTAAGAATCGCATCAGAGTCAATTGGATTTTGACTATTATGTATCATCTGCAGCAACAACTTCATTGCATTACCCGGCTGCCGTATGCTCGCTTGGTTTCTAGAATTCTGGAATTAACTGAACTTGACCTCAACAGAGAACCATCCTCCAAGATGAAACCTACAACGAATGAGATCAATGAGATTAATATTGTGAAGAATACTGGAATCATCAAGGCGGCTGACGGTACCTACAGGTATACTGATGATGGTCCTGTGCATCACGCTTATCCAATGCCTGAAGGGGGTCTAACCAGTGAGTTTCTCTACACAACCATGATGAACCAGCATCGAGAATCCATGAATATGCATAGAGAGACCTCCCGAGCAATTGCCTCCCTTAGAAACCTCATACTTAACCCTCCACATTCCAGCACCCGAGTTGTGGACGACGAGATTGAAGAAGAGGTTGATAGTGATGAAGAAGAAGAGGAGGAGGATATGGCGGATGAGGATGTTTAGAGAATATGCTGCTGCTGTTGTTTTTATTGCTTTGCTTTCTAGTTATAAGCTTTTATGATTTCCTTTGAACTATGTTTTATTGTAACCAGTACAATCTCTATTTGCTGCATTTTATATGTACTATGTTTGTGCTTTGTGTTTACTTGGCTTTGCATGTGCTTATTACTATATTTGTTGCTATCTTGTGATTTCTTTGAAAGCTCTTCCTTTTTGCTGATGTCAAATGGGGGAGAAGAGCTTGGTTCTGTTAATATCTCTCTGTGTGCAGATTTTTTTTCCTCTGTTAAGATAGGGGGAGTTGCTAGACATAGGGGGAGAACCATATCAAGAACCAAAGATAATCGCACAACATTTTTGATTGCCATCATCAAAAAGGGGGAGAATGTAGAAGCATACTTCAGGCTCAAGTTTTGATGATGTCAATGCTACTCAAAGTTAATATCTCTTGATTGCAAAAAGACAAGTTGTTCAAAGTCATCAAGATAAAGTCATCAAGCTATATGGAACTGATTCTTCCAGACTTGCCTGCATTACTGGTATATCAAATCCACCTTTTTAATTTTGATATACAAGTGTTCAAAAACATCAATCATTTGTGCATAATACATACACATGTTTTTGAAACTTTAAAAATGGTATAACATTAATTTTAAAAAGCATTTTTCTGAAAATTAGCAGTGTTAACCGATTAACCATATGGGTTAACCGGTTAACATTTTAAATTTTGAATTTTCTGGGCTAACGTACCAGTGTTAACCGATTAACCATATGGGTTAACCGATTAACACTGAACGTGCAGTGAAAAATTGCTTTGTTTTTGAGTTCAAAATTATTTTAAAATCATACCTTTTCATGGTTTGAATCTTTTAAAATCATACCTTTTGTGAAAGGTTATTTTACTCATATAAATTCTGAGTTTTTCATTTTGAAAAACACACCAACAAAAACAATACTCATTTTTAAAATTGTCTTAGAATCAAATTCATTTTTCAAAAAAGTGTTTCATACTTGCATTGAAAGTTTCACATTCATTGAACACTTGTGTTGAAGAAATTACAAAGAGTGAATTTTGATTCATTGAAGAAGATCACTTTGACAATTATACTCAACCAAATTCATTACAATTATTGTGTATCTGACTTGTGATCCAGGATTGTTGGACACAAGGGTGAGTGTTTACAAGAGGATTGTTCTTGTACACTTGTGTTATTGATTGTTTAAAAGTAGGCCTCACCGGTTGATGGTGTGATAGGTTGTACTGTTTTTAAACAATAGTGAAAATTCTCTTTTCATGTTGAAAGGGAGTGGAGTACTCTCGGATTGTGAGGGGAACCACTATAAATCCTGTGTCTTTCTCTCTTCTGTTGATTTACTGCTTTCCATAACCAAGAACACCATCCAGTATATTTCCAAGAACCATATAAAAAACCGGAAAAATTTCAAAGTCCTAATTCACCCCCCCCTCTTAGGCATACTCTGTTCTTACACGGACAAGAATGAGAATCAGAGCGTCGTAGTTCGACTATGGGAAAGGATGGGGGAAACGGAAGATGGATGGGATTGTGCTCGCCAAGATCATCGCAATCTTGTGCCTACGTATCTTATATTCAAGAATGAATAAAGAATCAGAGCGTCCGTAGTTCGTGGAGACGACCACGAAAAGATGAGGTTGAATAAATTGGAAGTTTGAGAAAGAGATGAAAGAGTGACTGACAAGCAACCCAAGAGCGCGCTTCAAGAGCTTGTCACTCAAGAATTCAAGGAATGCGAGATTCCAAGAACTCAGTTCTTTCGGGAATTGATTAAATAAGTTGAAGATAAAGAGTTGAATGTTTTGAAATCGAAAGAATGAACTAATAACAACTCAAGGGCGCGCCTCGAGAGTTTCTCATTCGAATATTCAAAGAATGCTAGACTCTAAGAACATCCCTCTTTCGTAAGTTTAAAAAAACGTATGTGAAAAGATCGAATCGAAAGATGGCATGCGAGGCCAAAAGGAAGTTGTTTCGAAGTAGCTCGACGACGTATCGAGGATTTGTTTGAAAATGAAACCGACTTGACGACGTGTCAAGGGTTAGGATTGTGAGAAACGATATTAGTCCCTGAGGGTGCCCCTAATATCGAAACCACGAGGAATTGTGAATGAAATGTGGGTTGCGAATGCGGACGAACATTCGACTTAGGAGAATGTTTGAAAATGATTAAGTTTGAAAAAGTCTAAAGGTTGAGTGAATAACAACTCAAGAGCGTGCCTCGAGAATTATTCACTCAAAAATTCAAGGAATGCTAGATTCCAAGAATCTCCTTCTTTCGGAGTTTTAATCGAGAAAAAGAAGTTGAGAAAATGCGTTTGAGAAAATCAAAAGAATGAATGAACAACAACTCAAGAGCGAGTCTTGAGAGTTGCTCATTCGAAGATCCAAGAAATGCTAGATTTCAAGAATCCCCTTCTTTTGGAGTTTTTTCGAGAAAATGTTTAAAAGATAATTTGAAGCGAAAGTGACATAGTCTTGACTGAATTATCATCTATCAATAATTTGACCGATAATAATCATTAAAGTCATCATTGACTAGGGAATAAGAAAAAGTGGATAAAAACGAAAATGAAAATTTTGAAAAGAAATGGTCTCGGGTTTGTTATTATCTGTCAATAATTTGACAAACTATAACTCGGGGTGTCGTCATCGACCGGTACAAAATGAGATAAAAAGCCCAATGAGAAAAGAGAAATAAAATTAACTTCTAAAAAGTTATAAACTCGAGTAAACCCAAAAGAAATTAAAGTTAAAATATATAAAATCTAATAATTAAAATATATAATATATTTACAAACTAGAAGAAATATAAAATCATTATGAACATAATAATGATGTTTTAACACTAAAATAAAAATTTATACAAAATATAAAACTGTTATAACTAATATAAACTATATATAAATTGAAATAATAGGGGTATTAAAAAGACTCGGAAGATAAGCCTCATCATCATTGTATGCCCCTCAAAATGACTTCCTCTTCATCTTAAAACGACCCAAAGAAAAAAGGAAGCACGATCAGTGTCGACTCAATCCCTAAAAACAAAGCAAAAAATGGTGAAAAGCAAGAAACAATAATCAATCAACCTTCTACTTTGTCAATATCCTCGTTCCGTCAATTCCGATCCATAGGTTGGTGGGTTTCGATCTGGATTTGGGACGCATTTCTTGTTCTATTTCATCTCTCATATGGGTGTGGTTGAAATGCGTTTGAAGTTTATGGGTGAAGAGGAATTTATGGATTTGTTATGTTGCTTCGATTTGGAGAAAGAAACAAGGTTTGGTTGATGTTTGGAGTGAGGAAGAAGAAGGTTTAGGGTCGAACGAAGAAGGATCAAGGTCGTGTTATTGTTGAAGAGTTTTGTGGTTTGGTCTATCAGTTATTGGGGTGGGAGAAGTGGGTTTTGAAGATTTTGGTGATTTTCGCGGAGAAGATGAAGTGTTATGATTCACGATGGTGGTTAGGGTTTTGGTCTGTCAATGGAGATGTTGTTCCAATCGAAGAACATTGTACAAGTTTGAAGGTCTTGGCTTGTTGGAAAATTATTTCATGTTGGAATTCGTGTTTCAGATTGTGTTGATCTCTAGATCTGTGGGTTTAGGTTGAAATTTTGATTTTTCTGGTTGAGCGAATCTGGGCATGGAAGTCGTTGGCTTGAGCTCTGTTATGGTTCACAACAGAGAGAATGTGGTTGATGAAAAGTGGTAATGAAAAATCATACAATGTGATTTTACTGGTTTGTTTCTGTTTTGTGATTTGAAGGGTGAAGTTTGTGTTCACATGAAGAAAATGGAACGGTATTATGAAGAAGGATTGATGTTATAGAGGATGGAAGGTTGCTAGCTATTGAAGAAGGTGTGTTGCTGGTGATTGTGAGCTCTGTTTGTGATGTTGAAGCTAAGATGAAGATACAGAAATGGTGAAGTTGGTGGTTATTTGAAGCTTGTATGAAGAAGATGAGGCTGGAAAGAAAGGGTTGCGGCTAGGGTTTCCTCCCCCTGGTATGTTGGAGTTTTTTCCTTTATATGCTGAAGGTTCAATCCCCTTAACACAGGGTATTTTTTTCGTTCTTTCCTTGAGAATGGTTTTGGTGGTTCTTATTGTAGAAGTTGTTGTTTGGATGCGTATACTATGAGACAAGCACAACCAGCTGGATGAATAAGGTACATCGTACACAAGTGGTGGGTGAGTAGCCTCTTTGTTGTTTGCTCGCATGAGGCAAATTCTGAATCCCTGCTGCAATTCGTACCGGTACATGTCACTTTTGCAGCAGCTGGTTATTGGTTTTATTGTAGTTTTTATCTGGTGTGAATTTGAGGCAAGAAGCTTGGATTGAAGGATAAAATTATTTGTTGAGCTTCTCATGGTTTCATGTGGGCCATGCTTGTTGTGCGGCTTTCTATTTTGAGAAAACATCCTCATGCCACAACTTGTTCCTTTTTACCATTATTTTTAGCCACTTTTATATATGATATGAGTTTTCTGGTAATGACTTCATCACTTTTTTGTGTGTCTCCTGATGTAACAATTGGTGCCAATTTGGAGTCGACGAAAACACGGTGCGTAGGATTTGTACGCCATGTGGCATTTGGTGCGTCGTGAATGTGATTCCTTTTAATCCCTTGCTATTATTTTCAAGCTGTGGTGTTAGTGGACATGCTGTCTTTGCTGGTGTAGCTGGTGTTGAATTACCAATTGAACCATTGTGGGACCATGTTCTGTATGCTTTAAATTGGAAACGGTATATCTCGCATCTTTCGTGAATCAAATAAGTCGCGTGATGGCTTGGTAGTAGCAACACGAGAGGGACCTTATTAACCATGGTAAAGTGTTCTTGCCCACACATGTTCGGTTGTTTTTTTTTTTTAAACTTCTTCACCTTATTTTCCTGTTTTCTTTTTCATGTGTGACCTGTAAATCCGGAGCGCGACCTAAACAACTTGGATGACGCATTCTTGTGCGTTTCAGGTGCTGAATAGGCTGGCTGTATAAAAACCGACACTGGTACACTGCTAGTGCCTTTGTGTGGTATATACTTCACGTATTTGATCAAGTCTACTTGCAGAAGCGGTGGGAACTGCGAGCTGGTTCACATGACATTTTGTCAATTTCTGTTGATGGCTTTGTTCTTTTACTGCTGAAAAAGTTATCACAGTTGTCCTATTTTTTCTCTTGTGCAGGTTCTGTCCGTGAATTATGGTGGGGACTCGCGAAAACATTTTGCGGAATGGTATGATTTGCTGCATTTTTTTATATGGTGGCTGCTGTGTGTTGCGATTTGAGGTACAAAACCGTTTATGTTTTCATCTTGTAGGATTACATGAGGTCCAGTCCTTTTTGTTGTTGTGAAGCTTGTTTCTCATTCAATTCATTTTTCACAGGACGTAAATCATCAATCCTGTTGCTGCTGCGTATCATGTACGAATCATTTATGAAGGGTAGCTACATGTTGGAGGCGAATGATATCCTTTCAACTGTGAGCATTCTTCTAAAATCTGTTTGTGGCTAACTGGTTTTTCTTAGAAATCTTGGTGATGGTTGCTGCGTGAAATTACGGTTGGATTTGTTTGGTGTTTTCACTGCAGGTTGCGAGGTAGTAAACGAGGGAAGTCGGAGGGGCTTGCATCAATAAAGCTGCTGCAGGTACAGGTCCTTGTGTGAGTGGCTTCGCTACTACAACTTTCGCATCAACCTTTTCCATTTTTTCCATTGTCCTCTTGTATGTGTGGGCCAGAGTCTGCAGATGATACCTGCTGTACCCAGGCTTTTTACATGACTCCATCATGGTTGTGGGACCAAAGTTTGTTGTTGCAGTACGAAAGAAAGTAAACAATAGGCAAATGGCCTTTGTACAAACGCATGGGCTTATGGCTAATAAGTGGATCATGTATTTTCAAGTCTATACTTTTTACAAAATATAAAAATGAAAATGGACCTTGAATTCCACCTATTTTTATGAGTTTGGCATGTAAGATATGGTATTGGCACTTGGACATGATAATTGAATGAAATGAGTGCTGACTTGAAATCTGAACTCCAAATGAAATTTGAACTCTTCCAATCTATTATCTGATTCATTCATAAAACTTTAACCGCGATAAAATTTTTAAAAAAACTATGGTAATCAGAATTTGGACTTTTGTGTTGGTTCCATGATTCACCCTTGAAACTACCCATGACTTTTCATGCAATAAACAACACCTTAAATTAATCCTTGAGGAATAATCATGAATCAATCTTGAAAGTCACACCAAAACTTTCACCATAACTTTTCTGATCAAGAGTCATGCTTTAAAACTGTAGAGTTTATGAATTAAAATATGGGCTCCCAAAGCAACATAATACCCCAATTAATGAATGGTCAAGATCTGAATTATTTTCAACTATGAAGCATTAATAACTCAACCATTATCTGATGATTTAATCCATACTCCAACTGAAACAAATGCTCTTGGCCTACATGACCAGTTTGACCAACATTAGATTGAACCTGACTATCCTTCAATCAAAACTGCACTCACCCCTGGCTTGATAAACAAAACTTGAAAATAAAGACATACTTTTGGGATTTTCTGAGTATAGTTAGTGGGTGAATATACAAAACAGAGGTTGTACGAAGGTAGGGCAAATTTGGGGTATGACAATACCCTCGATTCAATTCTTCAAAATATCTTTCTCGATCGAAAGAAGAAGGTTCTTGGAATCTAGCATTCCTTGAATTTTTGGGTGAATAGCTCTCGAGACACGCTCTTGAGTTGTTATTCACTCAACCTTTCGACTTTTTCAAACTCAAACATTTTCAAACATATCCTAAGTCGAGTGTTCATACGCATTTGCAACCATCGACATTTCGCACACACTTCACAATTCCTCGTGGTTTCGATATTAGGGGCACCCTTAGGGACTAATATCGTTTCTCACAATCTTAACCCTTGACACGTCGTCAAGTCGGTTTCATTTTCAATCAAATCTTCGACACGTCGTCGAGCCATTTTCAAACCAACTTCCTTTGGCCTCGCATGCCATTTTTCGATTCGATCTTTTCACAAACGTTTTTTAAACTTACGAAAGAGGGATATTCTTAGAATCTAGCATTCTTCGAATATTCGAATGAGTAACTCTCGTGGCGCGCCCATGAGTTGTTATTAGTTCATTCTTTCAATTTCAAAACATCCAACTCTTTATCTTCAACTTATTCAGTCAATTCCCGAAAGAACTGAGTTCTTGGAATCTCGCATTCCTTGAATTCTTGAGTGACAAGCTCTTAAGGCACGCCCTTGGGTTGCTTGTCAATCACACTTTCGTCTCAACTCAAACTTCAATCCATTTCATTTCCCCGTATCCTTTTCGTGGTTGTTACCACGAACTACGGACGCTCTGATTCTTTATTCATTCTTGAATATAAGATACGTAGGCACAAGATTGCGATGATCTTAGCGAGCACACTTCTATCTTCCTCAATTATTCCATCCACCATTCTCCCACCTTTTTCCCGTAGTCGAACTACGAAGCTCTGATTTCTCATTCTCGTCCGAATGAGCATACGTAGGCATAAGGGTCCCAATCCTTGGCGAGCACCCTATCCTTTAACCCCCCATTTCCCCTTTAGCGTCTTTAACCTTTTACCCTACCAATTCGCCTTATCAACAAGAAGGAAAACAAATAAACCTAGACAACACTCTCCACAAAATACCTTAAGAGGTTCCCGTCGAGTACGACGGACGTGAGGGGTGCTAATACCTTCCCCTCGCGTAACCGACTCCCGAACCCGGAACATGGTTGCGACAGCCCTTGTTCCTATCCTTTTCATTTTAAGAGGTTTTCTCGATATTTTCCTCTCCCGTTCATTCGGGAAAAATAAAGTTCGGTGGCGACTCTGTCGAACCGCATTTCCGCGCCTTTCGCGCGAGGGTCGTTTCTCCGAAATGTCTCCGTGATTTTTCGAGGTGCGACAATTCTGTGTTAAGAGTTTACCAAGAATTTTTATAATATCTACCTAGGTTGACAAAATTATGACTGATTAAATTTATTTCACTATAATAAATGTTAAAACCAACCATCTGTGAGTAAATTCTATTATTTATTCAAGCTTTGTCATACAACCAACTTAGAGGTTATACTGAAAATGGGGAAGAACCCTTTTTTTATTACAACAATGGCAACAGTTTAAGGGTATGCTTATCTCCTAATGCCATAAGGCCATTTTCAGTTTGATCATCAACACTAATGTTGGTTTAATGCAGTTTTAGAGGTTCACTAATGTTGTTTTTGAACAGTTTGATCATGACCACTTTAACAAACTTCATCTGGATCTAAACCAGTTCACTTATTCTAAGGTTTTGTCTGCATAATGTTAGTCTAACATGTCTTACTAAATTATGTATTTTTTTTCATTACAATGTCCTATTTATTTATAGTTATTTGGATAGTTGTGTTAGATTTGTTATATTTTGTACCTCCTAATGCCATAAGGCCATTTTCCTCTGAAACTACAACATAAGATCCCATTTATAAACCACCTATCTTTTTATAGGCAACATGTCTTATTTGGCCTCACTAACTCTCAACAGGTTACCAACTACCCATTTACTCACTATCCAACTACTTAACCAATTATTAGAAACTTAACAAACAACATGAGACCTATAAGAATACAAGTTGCAATTGAAGATTTTGTATAGTATAATTGTTCATATATGAAGTAGGATAGTTTACCTGTTGTTCATGATACTCAACTTTAACAGCTTCATTTCAGCTAGGTATCTCAAGGATCTGTTAATGAGTATGTAGTGGCTGATGCCTTAAAGTAGTTTTCATACACATAAATACCTTATATTTATAGCACCCTACTTCATTGTAAGGTTTATTAATGTACATTACCTACTTTCAACAATAAATTTGAATATGCTGAGGTTTATTTAAGTGTATTGATGGTGTCATTGTTGTTGGTTTGTCATTAATGCAACTGACACTATCATGCTCTATCTTTTAGAACATTTGATACATTTCATATGATTAAGCATGTATGTAGAATTATAAGCCATTTTGCATAATCTAGCCAGACTGCATAATGATGCATCACATTATTTTGTCCCATACAAATTGTTCAAGTTGTCACCTAACTTTGTCATGTGTTACTTCATTTGTCTACTATACATCTTTACAAGTTTAATACATTGATGATGTCTCTGATATTTTAAGTTACTTAATTCTTGAGTTTTATATTTACAGGTTAAAACACTCTTCAAATACACTGTAATTTCAAGTATGGACAACACAAACAATTCCGTTTCAGCCAAAAAAGCAAGATTACGTAGATCTCTGATTATAAAATAATCACGTTCAAAGCGCCAAAGAAACACTACTCTACCACACTTTACACTTAATACCAAACTTCATACACCAAATAATATGACGACAAGAAATCCATTGTCCGAGCTAACCCCATTACATCAAAACCAAAAAACGGTTGAACAAATTGTTGAAGACAAAATGTTACTTAGTGCCCGATTTCAATGTTTAGAACCCAGCCAAACCAGGCATGGAATTAGAACAGCAAGGCATGTTTACAACAACATCCATAGCTTGGGAAAAAATCTCTTTTCTAATTTTTCCGATGCAATTAACCTTGAACTAGATGAAAATACACAACCTGCTGCAACATAATCACTAACACACATTTTACCGCAACAACACAAACTTGTACAATATGAAGTGAGTTCTTCTCTTAAACGAGTGTAAGTCTCTTATCATACCTACTTTGTTGTTTTTTTGGAATATTTAGTGCATTGGTATTCATGGTTTGTGACAATGTTCTTTAAAATTGTTAAATTTTTTATCGTACAATTTATACAGCTACATACTTTGTTCTCTAATTTTTCCATTCAGACTTATAAAACAGTACAAACCCACGTCTTCTACGCCTTCCAAAAGCCAAGACCAGAATGTTGATTCTTCACAAATTACACAGAAAGAGTGTAACTCGAGTAACCAAATGTTAGTTTTCTTTCTATGTACAAATTATTCTTATTGATGATGCTTTCTTTAGACTCATGCTTAACCTACACAAAACTGTTATGACAGGGCTGGAGCCAGTGCAAAACCTGCTCGGGAAGGCCACGAAAAACCGTGATCGTTCCAAATTTCAACATGAATTTACCATCCATTGCCCCATCAAACATACATGGTTTAATGGATAATTCTACTATTTCCATGATAGAAGACATAAAAAACCAACCAATGTATGTTTCTTACTACCATGTATAAAAGAATTCTAAACTATCACAAACTTATTGATACCTTTTTGTTATTCACCGAGTTGTCGGTAGCTACATTTGTCCTCGCATATCCTATCTAATGAAATATTTTTTATGTTATAGGTTTCCAACAATTTGCAAACCACTTCGTGGCAGACCTTGAAACGTTTTAGGACTTCCAAATCTTGCGAAGAATCTGACAAGACTTTTCCCACAACATAACCAAATTACTATAACTTCTACACCACCTAGGTATTATATTTTCATTTTTATGGACATGGTTATTTCTTGGTTCATAGTTATATTTATCAACACTGTTAGTGATGTCTTTTGATTCTTTTTTCTCCATTCTAACTATGCATTACTTCGCAAAATGTGTTTCGTAAATATGGCAGGTTTTGAAATTCTTAATAAGCATGGTTATTTCAAAGACAAATTATCTGTTTTATTAGAATTTATAATTTTTTTAATCATCATTTGGTATTTCAATTATCATTTAGAATTTACTTGAATATGCATAACATGTTAGCTGTTTCATCATAACATTGCTTCCACTGTTATGTAGGAATGATTCGATTCCTACTATCCAGGTAATAAATGGTAGTCTTCAAAGGGAGCAGCCTTCTTTGTTTGTGCAACATGATGTACAGATTCCTATAAATGTTCATGTCAATGATGTCCAAACATTGTGTCCAATTTTTACACAAACCTCCATCTAGATTTTAATACTGACGATGACGATGATTCCGACTTTGATCCTTTTGCAAGTTAGTAGACTGATTTATGCATTATTATGTTAACTAAACGTTCTTTTCCAGAATTTTAACAGCACCTCATTATACTTTTTAGCAAATCATTATGAAGATGATACGTGTTCAGAATTCGATGATCTTGATGTAGCTTTTGTTATTCGTGAACATCAAAAAGGAACAACAGAAGGTTTGGAATTTTTACATTACATCTCTCAAGTTTGACTTTCTTATACTATTATAACCCTATGCTTGTTTATGTAGAATATACGATATCGGGACCCTTTAATTGAATGTCGTTATTGTCAAGCAATGATGTGGTATCAAGAGAGGATGAACAAAAGTTGTCATTCAGCTAATCCCAAATTTATGCTATGCTGTGGGAATGGAAAGGTTGAACTTCCGTTACTAAAATAACCTCCTGATATACTCTTGCGTCACCTGTTTGATCACCAAAGTTTAGCTAGCCGGAAGTTTCAACAACAGATTTGAATTTACAACATGATGTTTGCATTCACATCACCCGATGCAAAGTTGGATAATCGTTTTAACAATGGTGGTGGACCACCAACACTTCGAATTCAAGGTCAATCGTGTCATCAAATTGGAATTTTGTTACCACCGGAAGGTCAACCTTCTAAAATTTTCCAACTTTATATTTATGACACTGAAAACGAGGTCCATAATAGAATGCAAGGTCTAAGGTATGTTTAAACTACCTCATTTATTTTACCGTTAAGTTGCCATATTCATGCAGGATATCCCTTCACATCATGTTTCTTAAATTTCAATATTATATCCATATATACAATGTTAAAACATTACGTTTTCTATTCTTTTTTAGGACACCAAAAACATTGATCTCTTGATTGTATATCAATTGTCTAAAATGCTTTATTAAGATAACCATCATGCAAAAAGTTTTCAGATGACCAAACAATGGTTAAGTGACGGAAATACTCAAAACTTGAAATTGAGGTTAATTTCTGATAGAACAACAGATGCCCGAATATATAATCAACCAACTGTGTCAGAAGTTGTTGCATTAATTGTTGGGGATATTGACACAGCTGAAATGAGGGACATAATCATGCAAACAAAAGGAGGCAACTACAAACAATTAATGAGCTACATGCAAGTTACTTAGCTTATCAGTATCCTTTGATTTTTCCCTATGGAGAAGATGGTTATAGGCCTAACATAGCTCATAGAGACTTAGACATCTTCCAAGACAATAAGAGAAACAGACTAACCATAAGGAATGGTTGCCATTTTGAATTCAAAGTAGATTCAATGAAGCTAAGACATTGTTATCATCATGCCGACTATTCCAACAATTTTTGGTTGATGGTTACATAATGTTAGAGTCTGAAAAATTAGAATGGATCCAAAAAATCAACCAAAACTCAGGGTATCAAAGTACAATAGTATTAATGATGAAGGTGATCAAAGTCAAACACCAAAATCCACCATAGAGAAAAGAGTGGTTTTGCCATCTTCCTATATTGGCGGTCGTAGATTTATGGATCAATTGTACTATGATGGCATGGCTATCTGTAGTAAAATGGGATTCCCCGATTTATTCATAACTTTTACTTGCAACCCAAATTGGCCTGAGATACAAAGAGTATTAACACCTATTCATTTGAAAGCACAAGATAGACCATATGTTATTTCAAGGATATTCAAAATCAAGTTTGATCAATTACTTTCAGATTTAACAAAGAACGGTGTGTTAGGCAAAGTGCTTGCATGTAAGTTATATTTTTCAACTTTACTCTAATTTGATTTACGTTATGCTAATTATAAGTCTTTCTTTTCAATATTTTCTAGATATGTACACCATTGAGTTTCAAAAGAGAGGGTTGCCACATGCATATATTTTGATATTTTTGCATCCTTCTAACAAGTACCCAACACCTGAAGATATTGACAAAATAATTAGTGCTGAAGTGTCTGATCCTTTGAAAGACCCAAAGTTGTACAAATTAGTTAAAACTCACATGGTTCATGGTCCTTGTGGTTTGGTAAATCGGAATTCACCTTGCATGAAAGACATGAAATGCTCGAAGTTTTACCCAAAAAAATTCCAATCTTCAACAATTGTGGATCAAGATGGCTATCCAGTGTATAAGAGAAGAGATAATGGACACACAATTGAGAAAAATGGAACCATCCATAACAATGGTCATGTGGTTCCTCACAATCCAATTTTACTGTTAAAGTATGAAGCCCATATCAACATGGAATGGTGCAATCAAAGTACTTCTATCAAATACCTGTTCAAATACATAAATAAAGGTTCGGATCGAATTTATGATGTTATTCAACCTTCTGACAACACTACTTGTGCTAACAAAAATCACATTGATGAAATCAAGCAATATCTATATTGTCGATACATCTCCCCAAGTGAAGCATGTTGGAGGATATTTGCATATTCTATTCAAGGTAGGAAGCCGGCTGTTGAGAGATTGTATTGTCACATGGAAGGAGAAAAATCTGTATACTACTAAGACTTTGAGCAAATTGGGAATGTTTTACTCAAACCAAGTGTAACCAAATCAATGTTTACAACATGGTTTGAGGCAAACAAAAAATTTGAAGATGCACGATTGTTAACATATGGTGATTTTGTCTCTAAGTTTGTTTACCATAAACCAAGTAGGAGTTGGAAACCTAGGAAAATAGGGTATACCATTGGTCGTCTTATTTGGGTTCCTCAAAGCACAGGTGAATTATTTTATCTACAGATGATGTTGACTTTCAAAAAGGGGCCATTAAGTTACAAAGATATCAAATTTGTTGATGGTGTACAACACAAAACTTTTAGAGAAGCATGTTTTGCTATGGGATTCTTACAAGACAATAGAGAATTTATTGAGGCAATTAAGGAGGCCCATGTTTGGGGTTCTGGTGTTTTTTTTACGGAAATTATTTGTTACCATGTTGTTATCATCATGCATGAATAGACCCGAACATGTTTGGAATAGTTCATGGTTCTACTTATCAGATGGTATTCTTTATGAACGATGTATGTTGACAGGAAATCCAGGTACATATATTATTTCATGGGTTTCTACTTTATATCTCTTTACTTTAATATTACGTGTTTCAAATATGACTTTTTATTACCATAGGATTGATACTTACAGATGAAGAAATAAAACAACTGACACTTATGGCGATTGAAACACAATTGTAAAAAAACAAGAAAACTTTGAAGGACTACAATCCAATGCCATATCTAAAAGATTTTGTAATTTCCTTTCTTGGAAATAGGCTTATTTATGATGAGAGACAATATGATTCGATTGTTCAACAACAACTATATTTAAATTTACACGCATCTCTTACAGGTAACATCAAATTTCATTTATTTAATTTAATCAAATAATGTTGATGTTGGTCATACTAATTTTTTTTATGATAATGGTTTTTTAAGATGAGCAGAGAAATATTTTTGAAGAAATAATGGAAGCTGTAGAAAATCAAAAAGGTGGTGTTTTTTTTATATGGCTATGGTGGAACAAGTAAAACATTTATGTGGAACACTTTGTCAGCTGCACTTCGGGCTAAAAGAAAAATTGTGTTGTCTGCTGCCTCAAGTGGGATTGCAAGTTTGTTGTTACTAGGTGGAAGAACAGCTCATTCTAAATTTAAGATTCCAGTCCCTACTTTGGAATCTTTCATTTGCAACATTGACAAAAAAGATGATCTTGCTGATCTTTTAAAGTTGACTGATCTAATCATATGGGATGAAGCTCCCATGGCTAACAAATTTTGCTTTCAGGCTCTTGACAAATCTTTGAAGGATATTATGAGTATTACTGGAGAAGCGTATTAAAAAAAAATTGGAGGGAAGGTTGTTGTTTTTGGTGGTGATTTCAGACAAATTCTTCCTGTTATACCAAGAGGTACTAGATCAGATATTATTCATGCAACCATCAATGCTTCATATATTTGGGATCATTGCAAGGTACTCAAACTTACAAAAAATATGCGCTTGCAAAATGGAGCAACGACAAGTACCACAGAGGATATTCGATTTTTTTCTGAATGGATCTTAAAAATTGGAGATGGGACAATGTCTGAACCAAATGATGGTTATGTTGAGATTACAATTCCCCAAGAGTTTCTCACTTCTAATTTTACAGATCCTATGAGGGTTATTGTTGAAAGTACCTACCCCGATCTCATTCATAACTACCATGATTCCAATTACCTTCAAAGTCGTGCAATTCTGGCTTCAACTATTGAAGTAGTAGATGATATCAATGAATATATCACAAGTTTTCTGCCAAGTATTATTCATGCTTTCATACTATATTTAATTTAGTAACTTATGTATTTCTATTATTTATCATTGACTGCGAATACTTTTTTCTTTTATGTTTTAAAGGGGAAGAAAAGGAATACTTCAGTAGCGATTCTGTAGATAGATCTGAAGCAACTGACTTTGATGCATTTGAACACTTGACAGCTGAATTCTTGAATGCTCTTAAAACATCAGGATTGCCTAATCATTCAATAAAGTTGAAAATTGGGACCACAATTATGTTGTTGCGTAACATGGATCAATCTGAAGGATTATGCAATGGTACACGACTCACTGTAACAAGGCTTGTTAATCATGTCATTGAAGCTAAGATCATTTCTGGAAAGAATATTGGTAACATCATTTATATTCCAAGAATGTTTTTATCTCCCTCACAATCACCATGGCCTTTTAAATTGGTGAGAAGACAATTCCAATTATTGTTTCTTTTGCTATGACAATTAACAAATCTCAGGGTCAATCTTTAGACAACGTTGGTTTATACTTACCAAAAGATGTTTTTAGTCATGGTCAATTGTATGTCGCACTTTCTAGAGTTAGGACTAAGGAAGGTCTTAAGATTTTGATTCATGACAAACATAAATAGGTTATGCATACTACCACTAATGTTGTCTTCAAGGAAGTTTTTCACAATATCTCATAGGTATTTTAATGCAGACTGTTTTGTATCATTTATTGTCTATTACAAATGGTATTCTGAGTTTTCATCTAATATATATGTTTTTCTATACAGGTTGAAGATTTTTGTTCATTAAGGAGATTGATGGTTCACAATCTACCCAATATCACGAATGATTGTAACACACTTGTATTCTTTTATTTATTTTTTGTGTTGCTTTCCTTTTTTCTTTGACATTCATACTCAATTTAACTACTATATTTTGTGTCCACATATTGCAAATCATTTGTTCTTTTCATTTTTTCCTAAACTATAGTCGTACTTATTATTACTGTTGCTATAAGAAAGTTTTCATATTTGGCACATCAAAGATCTTTGATTTTTTTAAAACATACAAAACCATGAAATTTATGAAGATGATATTAACATTATGTCATTTTTAGTTTCTTTTTATTTTTCCTTTTTGATAATTTTAAAATTTTATTTATTTTATATAATTAAGGTGCATTACACAATTAAATTTATCTTTTTATATTTATATGTACACACAAATAAATTATTTACCAATTAAAATTAATGGAACCGGTGCGGACGCACGGGTCTTTTACTAGTTTCACTTTGAAACAAAAATTGAAATTGAAGCACGGGTATTTTACTAGTTTCACTTTGAAACAAAAATTGAAATTGAAGAATTTTCAGTGATTTATTAGTTATTCATTGATCGAACATATACAAAAGATTGATATACATTAAAATAAAATAATAATAAAATATTTAGATCCTAACTAATAAATATTAATTAAATACATAAAAAAAACATAAAAGATCATCGATAATGAATAATCGAACATTTTTCAAAGAAGGCATTTTAAAAATATTTTTGTCCAAACTACGACATTGAAAATTTTGTTTTAAAAAAGCACAAGGAAAGCAAAAAGTTCCTTATTGAGGATCTAAATTTAAAATCTTGGTTCACCTAGAAAATAATAGGGTGGCCAGACTAAGACACTACATCTATTAAATTTAAAATATAAATTATCATCTTGAGTAGTTTGCAAAAACACGTAAAAAAAACAAAAAACAAATTGAATCGATACATAAAATGGATGTAAATATCACACATTTTTTTAATTTTACTATTATTTTTTATAAATTATTAAAAACATAAGAATGTAAAAAAAATAGAAATATACTAAAAATAATAACCTTAAATATAATAAATATATATGATTTTTGCTTATATCTAAAATCATTAAAAAATGTTTTTTTACATATTTTTAAAATCGGAAAGTACAATAATACAAACAATTCACTACGCCAAAAATGATTTTTGTCAGCGCAGCAAAGACAGCGCTTTTATTAAAAGCGCTGCTAAAGAGTAAGGAAAAAAAAAGAAAAAAAGAGCTGACTTTAGACAGCGCTTCTAGAAAAGCAATGCTAAAGGTGGCAATTTTGGCTTACAATAGAAAGCGTTTTATAAAAAGCGCTGCTAAATGGGAGCCCTACGAAAGCGCTTTGGAAAAGCGCTGCTAAATGGGGGCCCTACGAAAGCGCTTTGAAAAAGCGCTGCTAAATGGGTGACCTACGAAAGCGCTGCTAAAGGTGACAGTATAAGAAAGCGCTTTTTGTTAAAGCGCTGCTAAAGGTGACAGTATAAGAAAGCGCTTTTTGTTAAAGCGTTGCTAAATGGGGTACAAAAGAAAGCGCTTTTATAAAAGCGCTGCTACAGGTCCTGCCTAAAGCATACCTTAGAGAGCGCTTTTATAAAAGCGCTGCTAAAGGTCCATGCAAAAGCGCTGCTATATGTTTAAGTATAATAAATTTAATAAAACTCAGAATTTTCAGAAACAGAAGTAGTTGAAGTTTAAACTCTTTCGTTCCCTCGTTCCCACTCGCGATAAACCCTAGACCCTCCGTCGACCACTTCCGTCTGTTGCATCGTCGTACCGCCTCCGTCCGTCCGACCAGTCCTTCGTCTTCTTCGTTTTCGCGGACTGTCATTGTCCTTCCGTCCACCGCCACCTCCTCTGTCCATCGTCTTCTTCTTCGTTTAAGGTATTGAAGTTTTTTTTAAATGTTACTTTTACAATTCATAGTGTGGCTTGAGAATGTTAATATTGAAGTTAATATTGAAGTTTTTTTGTTCTTAAAATGTATATGTCAATATTGAAGTCAATATTGAAGTTTTTTTGTTCTTGACGTAAATGTATATGTTAATGTTGTTGTTGTTGTTCTTGATGTTGATGATGTTGTAACAAGAATGTTGTTGTTGATGTTGTTAGTGTTGTTCTTGATGTTGATGATGTTGTAACGAGAATGTTGTTGTTGATGTTGTTAGTGTTGTTCTTGATGTTGATGATGTTGTAACAAGAATGTTGTTGTTGATGTTGTTAGTGTTGTTCTTGATGTTGATGATGTTGTAACGAGAATGTTGTTGTTGATGTTGTTAGTGTTGTTCTTGATGTTGATGATGTTGTAACAAGAATGTTGTTGTTGACGTTGTTAGTGTTGTTCTTGATGTTGATAATGTTGTAACGAGAATGTTGTTGTTGATGTTGTTAGTGTTGTTCTTGATATTGATGATGTTGTAACGAGAATGTTGTTGTTGATGTTGTTAGTGTTGTTCTTGATGTTGATGATGTTGTAACAAGAATGTTGTTGTTGATGTTGTTAGTGTTGTTCTTGATGTTGATGATGTTGTAACGAGAATGTTGTTGTTGATGTTGTTAGTGTTGTTCTTGATGTTGATGATGTTGTAACAAGAATGTTGTTGTTGACGTTGTTAGTGTTGTTCTTGATGTTGATAATGTTGTAACAAGAATGTTGTTGTTGATGTTGTTAGTGTTGTTCTTGATGTTGATGATGTTGTAACGAGAATGTTGTTGTTGATGTTGTTAGTGTTGTTCTTGATGTTGATGATGTTGTAACAAGGATGTTGTTGTTGACGTTGTTAGTGTTGTTCTTGATGTTGATAATGTTGTAACGAGAATGTTGTTGTTGATGTTGTTAGTGTTGTTCTTGATATTGATGATGTTGTAACGAGAATGTTGTGGTTGATGTTGTTAGTGTTGTTCTTGTTGTTAATGATGTTGATGTTGTTGATGAAAGCAAATGAATTAATTTTGTATATATGTTAATGTTTTTGTTGTTAATGGAAACTTGAATTAAGTAACGATAATGTTGTTGTTGATGTTGTTAGTGTTGATGTTAATGATGTTGATGTTGTTGATGAAAGTAAATGAATTATTTATGTCTGTTAATTTTGTATATACGTTAATGTTGTTGTTGATGAATACTTGAATTAATTGTTGAATGTTGTTCATGTTTTAATATATATTGTCGATGTTTGAATATTCGCGAATTACTTGTTGAATATTGTGATTTTGTTGAGTAATTTCTGGAACTTAAGTGATAAAGTGGTTATATTAGGTATAACTACTAACTTAGTGAATTTGTTATAGGGGTTACCTGTGAAGAGCAAGATTGTGATCGTTTCCAAGAATCCTACTGTGTAGTTCTAGAAGTTGGTGATTTTCTCTACAGGTGCTACAGGTATTCGCTGTTTTTGTTTAACTTACTTAGTTTAGTTTAGCCTACTTAATTAGTATGGATAAAAAATGGATGTCTTCTAATCGATTGTTAAAAGAGAACGAGAATGGGGTACCAAAATTCGTTAAGTTTGCTGTTAAACATGCCAAAGACCCCAGTAGGATCACATGTCCTTGCTTAGGTTGCAGTTATGGGCGTCGGATTGACGCAGTTCAGTTGGAATCTCATTTAAAGAGACATGGAATTGATCGAAGTTATACATGTTGGACATTACATGGTGAGATAAGTAACGAGAATGTCGAACCGGGGGATAATACGACATATGCTTCAAATGACAATGGCAGGGATACATATGATTGTGATCGAGTCGAAGAGATTGCAGAAGCACTTGAAGAAGATATTCAGGATTGTCCTAATATATTTGAGAGGTTGGTACGCGATGCAGAGAAATCGTTGTATAAAGGTTGCACTACTTTCACAAGATTGTTTGCGGTATTAAAGTTGTACAACTTAAAGGCGGGTAATGGATGGTTGGATACAAGTTTCACATAGTTATTAGCCCTTATGAAAGAGATGCTTCCGGAGGATAATGTTCTCCCCAATCGAACTTATGAAGCTAAAAAAAATGTTATGCTCTATTGGCATGAGCTATGATAAGATACATGCTTGTCAAAATGATTGCGTTTTGTTTCGAAAAGAATATGCATCATTAAACAAGTGTCCTAAATATGGTGTATCTCGGTATAAGAAAAAGTTGTCACCAGCAAAAGTCTTATGGTATTTTCCTATAATTTTGAGATTTAGACGCATGTTTCATAGTGAAACAGATACAAAACACTTGACTTGGAATGCAGATGATAGAATTATAGATGGAAAGTATCGACATTTGGAAGATTCACCACAGTGGATGAAAATTGATAATGAGTATCCTGATTTTGGAGAAGAAGCTATAAACCTTCGCTTGGCATTATCGACTGATGGAATGAATCCGCATGATCTACAAAGTATCTCACATTCCACATGGCCTGTAATTATTATGATTTATAACCTACCTCCATGGCTATGTATGAAGCGTAAGTACATGATGTTATCTATGTTAATTTATGGTCCTAAACAACCAGGGAATGACATAGACCTATACTTGACACCTTTAATCGAAGACTTAAAGAGTTTGTGGGAGAATGGTGTGGAGATTTATGATGGATATAGGAAAGAAAGTTTCAATTTGAGGGTGATGTTGTTTGGCACAATTAATGATTTTCCAGCATACAGAAATCTATCGGGGTATAGCATTAAAGGTCAATGTGCGTGTCCTATCTGTGAAGAAAACACAGATTGGACGCGATTGGAATTTGGTCAGAAGAATGTCTTTCTTGGTCATCGTAGATTCTTAAATTCTAATCATCACTACCGTGGGTGGAGAAAAACATTCAATCGAAATTCAGAACAAGGTAGAGCTCCACCTACATTGACCGGTGAACAAATTTTTGAAAAGGTGAAAGATATGAGTACTAAGTTTGACAAGCCTTTTGCTCATACGCTTGTCACGCGTGGGTGGAAGAAGAGGTCAATTTTTTTTAGTTTTCGTATTGGAATTCATTGTATGTAAGACATTTTCTTGATGTTATGCATATTGAAAAAAATGTATTTGAAAGTGTTATTGGTACGTTACTCAATATACAAGGAAAGTCTAAGGATGACCTTAAAGCAAGAAAGGACTTGGAAGCGATGAGAATAAGAAATGAATTAGGACCCTTGAAGAAAGGAAATCAAACATATCTAAGTTTCTAAGTGAAGTTAAAGTTCCAGAAGGATACTCTTCAGATATTAGAAGACTTGTGTATATGAAAGACCTCAAGTTAAAGAGTTTAAAGACACATGATTTTCATGTTATAATGGAACACTTTCTACCAATAGGTATATGTTCTATTTTTCCAGAAAAATTAAGAAGCGAAATAACTAAATTGTGTTTTTTCTTCAGGTCAATTTGTAGTAAGGTGATCGATCCTGCGATCTTACCAACATTGCAAAAAGAAATAGTTATTAATTTGTGTGAGCTTGAAATGTATTTTCCTCCATCATTTTTTGACATAATGGTATATCTAGTTGTTCATCTTGTGAAAGAGACAGAATTGTGTGGACCAGCTTATATGAGATGGATGTACCCTGTTGAACGTTATATGAAAATATTGAAAGGGTATGTGAAAAACCGAAGTGTACCAGAGGGATGTATTGTTGAATAATACATTGTTGAAGAAGCGATTGAGTTTTGTACTGAAGATTTGTCCAATGTTCAATCCATTGGCCTCCCAAAATCTCATGTTATTGAAAAAATAGTGAGAAAATAGTTAATTGGAAATAAAGTTGTGACAATTTCAAGGGCTGAACGGGAGCAAGTTCATTTGTATGTTCTGCACAATGACATTGAGGTTGAGCCGTATGTTGAAATGCACAAGGACGTTCTCCAAGGTTTAAATCTAAATATAGAAATGAAAATTGGATAATACGAGAGCACAATCTAAGTTTTATAACATTGTTCAAGGATCATATATTTTCAAAGTTTTATTTCGATCCCGCTTCAATAACAGAAAGGTTGAGATGTTTAGCATATGGTCCAAGCTTGCATGTGTTTTCTTATAGCACATACGCAATTAATGGATACACATTTTATACCAAAGAACAAGATGATAAAAGTACAATGTAAAATAGTGGTGTCACCGTGCTTGCTGAAGCAATGCACATTTCAAGTGAGAAGGACTTAAACCCAAAATATGCAAATCTGTCGTATTTTGGGGGTTATCGAGCGCATTTGGGTGTTTGATTATGAGAAGTTTCAGATTCCTATCTTTGGATGCAAGTGGGTTGAAAATAATAGTGGCATACGAATGGATAAGTCAGGATTTTTGCAAGTGGATCTTAATAAGGTGGGGTACAAAGATGAGCCTTTTATTCTAGCCACGCAAGCTAAACAAGTGTTCTATGTCACTGATCAGACAAGTACGAAATGGTCTATAGTTCTTTTTTCCAACAAAGTAATCGATGATAACATTAGAGATCAGGGTGATATTGATGTTGAGAAGGAATCTTATATTATAGATGATCAAGATGAGAATATTAGAGCGGACAAATCATATATTAGAAATGATCATAACAAGAGAATTTGGATCAATCCATCCATCCGTGTTGTTAAGAGACAAGTAAACCACGTTCCAACGAAGAAAAGAAAGAGATGTTAGTGACAAAGGTATATATTATATCATTCGATAAAATTATATATTATGTCATTCAATAAAATTATATATATGTTTTTCTTATTTATATTTTTCTTATTTATATGTTTTTCATTTTCATATATATATATATATATATATATATATATATATATATATATATATATATATATATATATATATATATATATATATATTATATATATATATATATATATATATATATATATATATAATATATATATATATATATATATATATATATATATATATATATATATATATATATATATATATATATATATATATATATATATATATATATATATATATATATATATATATATATATATATATATATATATATATATATATATATATCATTCATTTCATAATTTTATTTTTCAGAATTACATACAGGTATTATGGCTAGCACGTGATACTTCTAAACATGATGGAAACGAACCAGCACAAGATCTGGAAGGACATATTACAAGAGGAATAACGATTATGAAAGGAATCATTTGTGCGAGAGATAAACGTATAAAATAAGATGTGCATTGGAATGAAACAGACCAATTAATTGAGCCTAACAATGCGATATTAACAAGTTACATTGGGGCACTTGTTCGTTCGCAAATTCTAATCACTTGCGATAATTGGAGAATTCCTTCATTGAAACCGGCTAAAGAAAAAATATGGAGCGAGATACAGGTATGATATCTGATATTTTTTAATTATGTCGACGGTTATGTCTTTAAATTACTTATACTAACATACTATATATATGTTAATTTATTTGAAGAGGTCTTTTAATATTGATGACGACCGGAAAAAAATATTGTCTTCAATTGGCCGGAAAAAAACTAAGAGGATTTCGAGTGTTTTTAATGAACAAGTTTCTTAAGGAATCTGATGGAAAATTTGTAGAATCAGAGCGTCTAAAGAAGTATGCTAATCTGATTTCACTTGAAGAATGGGAAACATTTGTTGCAAAGCGAAGAATCCAAGAATTCCATGTAATTCTAACTTATCATGAACAATGTATAATATATATACTTCTTCCACATGAGTTCTGATATGACTTAAACTTGTTTTTTCAGGATGTGAGTGACGTAAATCGGCAACGAGCATCAAAACCCGCGTATCCATACAAAAAAGGGCGTTTGGGATATGCACGCTTACAACAAAAAATAGTAAGTATATATAAATACTTTAATATGATATAGTTAGAATACGAGAAAAGCGAAGCTTATTATCTGTCTTAATGTGCAGTTAGAAGAGGAGAAAAGTGATGCAACATCTCTTCCGGACCATGTTTTGTTGAAGGCTGCTCGTGTGGGTAGAGATGGAGTCGTTCAGGAAGAAGTTCAACAAGTATTTAAGCAATGTATAAGTACAACATTAGTTCTGTCATAAACTCAAAACTGTATAATATATTTATGCTTTTATCTATATTTAAGAAGAGTATATCCCAGACTATAACTGCAGCTAAGGACGATGATTGCAGGAGCGTACTAAGTCGAGTGTTAAATATTCCTGAGTATTCTGGTCATGTGAGGGGTAAGGGATTTGGTGTCACTCCAACAAAATTGTATAAGCAGCCAAAGAATAAAAATCCTAGCAATAAGCAAGTGATTGAGTCGTTGGAAGAATTGAAAGCTCAAATTCGTGAATTTTAAAAGGATAAAGAGAGATACATGTCAGAAAGGCGCGGTCCAGAATTTAAAGATACTAGTGACAAAGATAGTATCAATTGTAATTTTAAGCAGAAACCTCCCGAGGTAACTATATATATTACGTTGAAATTGATTTAGCACAATTTTCTTAATTGCACATTAATCATATTCTTTATTGGTTTAGGGAATTTCACCTTGTCGGCTCTATTCATCATCACCGACTTATCGCATGGTTGGCAAGGGAAAAGTGCATAACACTTTGGGAGACTTACTTCACCATAAACCGCTCCCTGCTGGATATTTGAAAGTATCGATTAATATTGCTTTCGAGGAGGGTGCATTATTGCCTATACCAAACGATGTTTCAGATGCAACATTGGTGGGAGACACAATAGGATTGTATGTTGCATGACCGTCAAATATCATTTTCATAGATGATGAGGTAGGTTGAACACCATTATGAACCTTGTAGTATTCAAATGTTTTACGACCCATACATGTAAGTTATTCTTACATTTATGTACCATATATTTACATGATGATCTTAGACTCCTACAAAATCCAAATCAAAAGATAAAGAGATTGTGCGGGAAACCGAGTCAGCTGCATCAAAAAAACAGGTATTCCTACATTAATTGATATATATATATATATATATATATATATATATATATATATATATATATATATATATATATATATATATATATATCTGTGTGTGTGTGTGTGTGTGTGTGTGTGTGTGTGTGTGTGTGTGTGCGCATAGCTTTATGATCTTTTACATTAATTATCTAACTTATTTGATTTTTAGGTTCATGCTCAAGAGGGTATCCCGCTGGACTTTGAAATCAGAAGATATACTCAAAAAAGGTCAGTCCAGGCAAAATAGGGAATGAATGATGATGAAAAACAAGTCGTGTGACTTCAGGCACCAAAGATAAAAAGCGAGTGACTGTCACTCCAAAAACTTGTGGTTTCCCGAACCATCACTCTAGTCATTTAACCTTTGAGAGGTGAGCGTTTGTGTCAAATTAACTGAACGTAGGATTGGAGAACATCAAGGAGAGTGGAAGGGTTAAACAGAACTTTGAGCCTTACATCCTTTCTTTCAAACCGTGAACCTAACCAAGTTACAACCTTCAAAAGTCCTAATTGAAGCAAGTTTGTTTCGAAAGCATCTTTCGGTAAAGATCGCGTCGAAACTGACTCCTAAAAGGATTTTCTTACCCTGTGGGTATTGATATTGACATTCCGATAAGTGATTCATTCACTATACATCACAACTTTTTTCTAGTGAACAGACTTGGATTTCAAAACTGTCATATGCATTGCATTGATATTATCATTTGCAAAACAATTTGTTTTACTTGCGAGTAAGTACTTGACAGCAGGAAAGTTTCTACAGTGGAAAGTTTGATCGGTAAGATGCAGAACGCTTGAATACTCCATTGAGCAGGGGCAAGCCGTATCAAATGATCATAAAAGGGAGTCAACCACTCTAAAACGCAGTTAATCTGGGGCAATCAGGTCGAGATTTGATAAATCTCTCGAAGTCAGCCAGGGGCACTTCTCTACAAATCATTCAATCAGGGGGCAAATCACTTCAAGGCTGGGGCAGGTCACCCCAAGAGCACAGATATTATCCTTACCCAGAAGGCAGCTAATCGGAAGCACCTCTCTAAGGTTCATGATGCTGAGGCAGTTCCTATCAAACCATCAGGGTACAGAGATTTATGATTTCCTTTCAAGGAACATCCCCACAGAGATCCCACAGGCTGGGGCAAAATCAGAAGTAAAGGAATTGTTCCTCTCTATATCTTCAGAGCTACTCAGAGCTATTCAAGCAGGTGCAGTCAATCTTCAGGTTCAAGATGAATGTCGGGAGGTTGTAACCATTCGCCTGTCTTCCCCAGCAAAAGCCCAATCATCATTGGCATGTGTAAGCCATCCCCAGGAGAGTCCAATCATACTTGGCACACCCGGCTATTCTCAGCGGAGTTGGCTTCACCTCTTCAGCATTTATTTTGCTGAAGTGTTTCTTTCACATCCAGCTTTCCCCAGCAGCCCGAGCCTGCATCTGCATTTTTTGCATATAGTTATCATATTTGCATCATTTGCATTTCATCCTCAAATGCGTAGCATTTTCATCCTGTATAGAGCATTACGCCATAAAAAAAATTCAAACATGTGCATGCAAAGCATAAGCCAGTTTTTGTTAGCCTTCTGTGGCAACCTGAATCACTCTTCAATCAAGACGGTGGTATATCAACAGCTTTGTTTAGACAGCTCATCCGCTTACTTACTTTTGGGTTCCAGATCATATGTCGGTCGTACTTTGTCCATCAACCCTCTGATGATGACATCCCCAGCAGATTTTCCTCTCGTCTATCATTAGACGATGCGAGGTTTGGATATGATGTTCCTCTCGTCTATCATTAGACGATGCGAGATTTGGTTCAGATTTTCCCCTCGTCTATCATTAGATGATGCGAGATTTGGATATGATGTTCCTCTCGTCTATCATTAGACGATGCGAGATTTGGTTTAGATTTTCCTCTCGTCTATCATTAGACGATGCGAGATTTGGATATGATGTTCCTCTCGTCTATCATTAGACGATGCGAGATTTGGTTTTGATTTTCCTCTCGTCTATCGTTAGACGATGCGAGATTTGGATTTGATGTTCCTCTTGTCTATCATTGGACGATGCGAGATTTGGTTATGGTTTTCCTCTCCGTCCATCATTGGACGATGTGAGTATTTTGGATATTGTTCTTCCTGTCTACCATTAGACGATGTGAGTTTTGGATATAATGGGGGTTTCTCTCCGTCCATCATTGGACGATGTTGAGAGTTGACGGCGATGTCAGGTGCTTATCAGATTTATGTTTGTCTGGCGGCGATGCTGGCGGCGATGTCAGAGGTTTATTAGCACCATGGTTGTCTGGCGGCGATGCCAGAGTTATGTATCCCCACAGGTACTTGACGGCGATGTCGAGTGTTTCTCAGAGTTATAATTAGCTGGCGGCAATGTCAGATGTTTGATGACGGCGATGTCAGGGTTATCTTACTAGGTTTGTATTTCGCTGGCGGCGATGTCAAGTAATTTTATTTTCCCAGCGGCGAGGTTGGATGTTTTCCTGGCGGCGATGTCAGGTAATTTAGTTTTCCAGCGGCGAGGTTGGATGTTTTCCTGGCGGCGATGTCAGGTAATTTAGTTTTCCAGCGGCGATGTTGGGTGTTTTGGTTGTCCGGCGGCGATGTCAGACGCTTTATTTTTGTGAATGATTGGCGGTGATGTTAGAGGATCGTATCTTTGGGGTCGATGTTTGTTTTATTTAACAGAGGTCTAACGACGATGTTAGCTACTTTACCAACTGGAGGTAGAGAATTGACTACGAAGTCAGATGATGTTGAGAGCTGACGGCGATGTCAGATTACTATTGGGAATTGACGGCGAGGTCAGGTGTTTCACCAATTTTATGTGGAGTTCTGACGACGAAGTCAGATGTTTTACAAATTTGATGTTGAGTTTTGACGGTGAAGTCAGGTGCTTTTATTGAATATTGATGACTGACAGCAATGTCAGAGGTTTCTTTTTGCGGTTGGCAAATTTTCGGGTTCTTTTGTATTCAATCACCTTCTACCATGAACGTCTGAAAGCGGTTGCTTTTCATCCCTTCTGGTCCAAGTCGATGGAATAGGGGCAGCTGTTGCACCCTAAAATTTGCCCACCCATTTTCTAGCTTTGACTGGCTTTTGCTTCGTTTTTATCTGCATATCATTTGGGTTTCATTTTGCCCGTGTTATCGGCCAGATTGAATTTATCAGGATTTTAGCCGTTTTGCTCGCGTTTCAGGCAATTCAAATAATTCAAACGAGAAGTTCAGTGTCAAAATCGAGCGAAAGTCGTTTTCCTCGTGATAATTCAATCCATGTCGATAATATAAGCGCATTTCGGTGCTCGCCCGTTTTTCCATTGCATTTTGCATTTATTTATTATTTTTGCTTTATTTAATTATTTAGAATAGTTATTTATTTCTTTCTTTAGAATATATTTTATTTTAATAGTTTTTATATAGAAGTTTAATTTATTTGAATTTTTATTAGAAATAGTTTTTTCTTATTTAGAATAGAAATAGATTATTTTTATAAGCATAGAATTAATTTGTTTTTAGAGTCATTTTAGTTTTAGAATTAATTAGATTTGATTTAATTTTAGAGACATTTTAGGATTGTAGAATTAAATTAGTATTGTTAGAGATATTTTAGGATTTAAATATTTTTTAGATTTAGATTTTTTATTCTAGAGTTTTAACAGTTTTAATTTTTAGAAATAGTTTATTTTTAGAATATAGATTTTTTGTTTAGAAAATAGGTTTTAGAATATTAAATAGTTTTGAATAGATTTTTATTTTCATATAGAAATTATTTTATTTTGCTTTAATAGTTTTGCTTATAAGTTGTTTAGAGTTATGTATTAAATAGGTTTTTTATTAATATTAGGATTTATTTGTATTCAATTTTATTTAATAGTTTTTGTTAGAATTTTTCTTTTTTAAAAGTTATTATCATTATATTATTTATTATATTAGAATTAATTTTAGCATAGAATATTTATTAGCTTTTATTATTGTTTAATTATTAATTAGTTTAAATTAGGTTTTATTCAAATCAGCTTGTCATGTAAGATATATTTATTTGTTTAAGTTTGTTAATGTAAATATATTTGTCCCAGCGGATGGACTTGTTTGTGATAGAATCCCAGCCTCAGCGTTTTATTGTTTTTTTTTTCCGTTTTATTATATTGTGTAATATATATTTTGTTTGTGCGTTTTGTTAATAAAAGCAAATCCGTCCCAGCGGATGAAGTTCTGCATATTTGTTTGAAGGTTGGGGTTTGAATCTTATCCCATGCCTTTTTTATTTTTATTTTTTTTTTATTATTTTTTTTCAATTTTTATTAAAAAGTTTAATGCCACGTGGCAGCCCTATATAGGGTGTGCCCTATTCATTGTCTTCCAACTCTCTCAGCCTCCAAGGAACCCTAATTTGAGGAGCCTCCAAACCCTAATCCAAAAGGTCACAACCCTAGCCGCCCCTTCCCAAACATTGTTCCACTTCTCATTTTTCTCACCGTGAAATCTCACAAGCTCAGACTTCTTCCTCACTTTCGTTTCACCCCTTCACTTCAAACAGCAACCTACCATGATTCCAACCTTCAGCATATCTCATTTCCAGAAACTTCACCAACACCGTAACCGTGTTCTTCGTCCATTATTCTTCGACTGTTTTCAAAACCCAGATCGAAATCCTCTTTTTCACACAAACCTTCAACTTCCAACTCAGAATTCCCAGCTGCCATCATCGTATCCTTCCTCAATGCATCAAACTGTTTCCCTCCCGGTTTATTCGCTGTAAATCACATCCACACATTTTCCTCTGTTCTTCATCAAACCCAGAACAACAAACTTCCACCTTCCGTCGAACACCGAACAAATACCATCACCTTCAAAATCAAACTCAAAACACAAACTGAAACCCATTCACTTTCTTCAACCTCCATAACTGAGAAGCCCATTTACCATGAACAGAACCCAGATCGAAGCTTCTTTTCCTTTCTTCGACTTCAACAGCCCCAAACCCACCGTAAATCCATTTGAACTTTCTTCAATCACACCACCCCAAGACCCAGCCACGAAAGCTTCACTCATCATCACCTCCATCCAATACCCATCTCCGAAACCTTTTTTTTTATTTCCAAATCTTCAACACAACAACAACTTGCTGCCATGACAAGGGAATACATAACCACAAACCAGATTGAAACAGAGCGGAATCAGATTTATTCAGAAAGGGTGAGATCGGAGCTTAAACAGAAACGAGCGAGAGTGAGAGATTGAGAGACATTGAGAAAAGATGAGAGCGAGAGTGAGAGCGTAGTGGTCGAGAGGGAGAGAAAGTTGAGATGATGCGATTGAAATGGAAATAGCGAGAAAGAGTGATTTTAGCGAAACGTTGGAACCGAGAGTTGAGAGAAATGGTTTTCGTTTTCTTCGTTTTTATTTTTCTTTTAATTTTTTATTTATTTATTTATTGTATTTTATTTTTGTCTGATGTTGTTTTGGGCTTAGAGCCCAGTTCTCTCCTTTATCTGCACCCCCTATCAGCTTTGAAGCCCCCTGTTCTTCTTTTCCTAAAATAAATTGTAATCTTTTTTTAGTTTTGTTTAAAACAAACTGGTTGTATATATTTTATATATTTTTTGTTATTTCTTTTAAAAAAGGTTTTATTAATTTTCTTTTGATAACTTTTGTATATATTTTATTTAGAAGTTTGTTATATACGTATATATTATTTTCTTTTAAGTTTATAATGTTAGAGGTTTATACTTTTTATTTTAGAAGTTGAATTATTTCTCATTTGTTATTGGGCTTTTTATCCCATTTTCCTCGTTCAGGTATATGAAGAGACTTCCGTAATCCATTACCAGTCAAATTATTGATGAGTAATGTTGGATTTGAGACCACCTCTTTTCTCTCTTCATTACTTGTCCCAACTCGATTCAAAAACATTGTCAAACCATCTTCAAAATCCAATTATCTTTGTATTGAATTAAAAAGAGGGGATTAAGTGTAGACTTTCTTCCTCTCTGAGTGTTGGGATGCCCACTATAGTGACGGTGGTTTCGACACTCGTCTTTCAATACGAAGACGCTTCCCATCCATTTTCAAATCTCATCTCCTTAAAATTAATTCTTTGTATTGAATTAAAAAGAGAGGATTAGGTGTAGACCTCTTCCTCTCCGAATGTTGGGATGCCCACTGTAGTGGGGGTGGTCTCGATATTCGTCTTTCAATACGAAGACGCGACTTTATCCACCATCTCGCTTTCACAACTTCCTTCCACAATTTTCACACCTAAAACCTCGGTCCTGTACCGAGTGCATTTTCAAATCTCTTCATAACAAAAACTTGAATGGTCGTGGAGTGGTTAGGCGTAGGCCTTCTCCTATCCCGAGTGCTGACGTTTACCGTAGGGTTCTCTGTCGCAAAGCACTTACCATTCAAAACCAAAAACATCTTTAATAAGAGAACGAAGTTCTCTTTGCATTGAATTAAAGAGAGAGGATTGGGTGTAGACCTCTTCTTCTCCGAGCGTAGGGATGCCCACTGTAGTGAGCGTGGTTTCGACGCTCGTCTTTCAATACGAAGACGCCTCGTTCGCCACACCCTTTTATAACAAAAACTTTGAGATAAAGAATTGGGTACTATCCGTAGGGGTTACTATCCGAGGACCTATCTCGCCCCTAAAAAACAATTCAACCAATCAAACATGATACCTTGCCTCGCATGGCGAAAACCAACCTTTCAAACAGGATATGTTACGTCCGTTCTACCGCAAACAGGTACGCCTAAGTCTCCAACGAGCGAGCAGCAAAACACCTAAACTGCTAGAACGCGTACGATAACATCATCCACAAAACACACCGGTTATCCGCACCGTAGGCACGAACTACGTTGCTCTGATTTCTCATGCATAATGGGAATACGTAGGCATAGGATTGCAATATCCTAGCGAGCACCCTTTTTCTTTTTCACCCTTTCCCAGAAAGGCATGCTACGTCCGTTCTACCGCAAACAGGTAACGCCTAAGTCTCCAACGAGTGAGCAGCAATACACCTAACTGCTAGAATGCGCACGATAGCAGCGTCTACCAAGACTTCCCCGCACACCGTAGGCCGAACTACGGCTGCTCTGATTCTTTACTTCGTTCAAGTAAAGATACGTAGGCACAAGGGTCGCAATCCTTGGCGAGCACAATCCCCCTTTCACCCGTAGTTTCCCGAACTACGTCGACTCTGACTTTCTCACATCTATTGAGAATACGTAGGCCTAGGACCGCGAAGTCCTACCGAGTCTGTTCTTTCTCTTTTTCCCTGTTCTCTCTTTCCTCCTAACTTTCCTATTTCTAACCCTTATTTTACCCTGTGGAACACTTCTTATAGCATAATGTTTAAGCAAATATAATCACACATCGACAAACAAAAGGTTCCCATCGAGTACGATGGATGCGAGGGGTGCTAATACCTTCCCCTCGCATAACCGGCTTCCGAACCCGTTCTTGGTCGCGAGACCATCTTACCCATTTCTTTCTTAAGGTTTTCTCGATATTTTCCTTTCCCCTCATGGGATAAATAAAGTTCGGTGGCGACTCTTCTGTCTTTTCTCTTTCGCCTCCCCGTCGTTGCACGATGCATTTTTCGAGTAGCGACAAAGTGCAACACTAACCAAATCATATGCAAGGTCGATAGGTGTTAGATTTTCAAAGAAGAATGGAAGCTCATGTAGTGGGGGTGATCAGAAAAATTGCAAGTGTACTATTTTCGCCAATTATAGTTAAAATAGGGGTTTATCCCCAATATCGATCTCGAGGACTACGTATGAATATAAGTTCTAATAATAATTAAGCACTTGGGGGTTTAGGATTGTTTGGTGAAGGTATAAACAAACAATAAGAAAATAAAGTAAAATGATAAAATTGAGTTTTTAACAGATATGAGAAGCATGCTAGGGTACAGTGTATGAATTGCCTTACAATAATCTTAATCCTTATTTACGAGACATGGCTTAAAACAAACATTTACCGATTCTCAAGTGTATTTTTCCATAAGTCCTTAGGAAGAAAAACCTTTGATATTCATCCTAAATCTTAAGTCCTTAGAGATTTAGGATGAAATCAAGCATTATATTTTATCAAGAATGTTACGGTTACTACAGGGTATCCCTAGTCCTAGGTGATATCTACTATAATACTATCGCACAAAAAGCTTTAACAATGGTTTGTCTGACCTAAAATTTAACCGTAAATAAATTTATATTTTCCCGATAGAAAATGCATTAAACACATTCTACAATAAAAATAATTATGAAAAAGCACTTATGTCATTGAACAAAGGAAATCAAGGTCATTACAAAAGCAATTCAGGGACATCCCCTAGCATTTTGGGGTTTAGCTACTCATAATATTCAAAGTAAACTCAACAATTAGATTAAACATTACATGAATTTTGGATTACTTTGACCTTCAATTGCTCCCGTGCATGAAAATCTCCAGGTCTCCTTTTTCTCTTGATCGCTCAACTCTTGATCGTGTAATTCTTCTCTCGTCAAAAAGTCCCCCTCTCTTTTCCTCCAACTCTTATAAATAGAAAAAACTCAAATAAAAGTAGGTGGAAATCCCAAAAATACCCTTCAGGTCAACATTCCGCGAAAAGTCAAGAAAACGGGAAAATTAGCATCCAAGCCAACATAGGCTGTGTCAGCTGACACGGGTGGCCGTGTTAGCCCTTGTATTATGTAAATCAATTTCTCAGTGCTAGGACCGCTGACGCGGCTCGTGTCAGCCCGTTGCTTTTTCACACTTTTCATCATTTTGTCAATATTCTGACACAACTCGTGTCAAAGGATACAGGTGGTCATGTCAGGCCCTCTGCCTCTTGCCAATTTCATTCCCGAAAACACTTGATTGTCTAGTTTCTCACTCCTATTCTTCTTGAATTCTTACCTGAACCTAAAATCATTAGAAAGACACAACCAAAGCATAAAATGCGGTAAACGAAAATAAAATGAAACTAAACATATAAGAATATTAACTAAAACTAACGGTACAATAACGCATAAAAACTACCGATCAAGGGGTTACAAGGTGGATAACAGAAGTTGCACCCACTTTGTATGCTGAACCTCTGAGATTCGCTCCTGTATTCTGAGACTTCTATAACTAACAAGAAGGCCATATGCTTGATAAGATTTTAAGAGCACGCTTTGCAACCACTAAAGAGATCGAGATCCACTTCACTAATTAAGATCAATAGCAAGCAAAGAGGAGAGACCATATGAGAGCAGAATGAACTAGACAAAATAATCACTTCAACAACATAATGAATGACATGCATGATGTTTTCCACAATGATAATATATGAAAATACATGTAGTTTGTTTTTATTACTTAGAAGATTTTCTTTTTATTTTCAAATTTATACCTAAAGAAGAGTAACAAAAACTATAAGTAATGAACAAGTTTGTATTGTTTGCTTCATTCAGATTTACAAAATTTGCAACTATAGCATTTAACAAAAGAACCAAAAGGAAACATCATCAAGAAAGCAACTTACAACTTGAAGGAAAAGATTAAAAAAGAATCAAGAGACTTGTACTCAACCTTCAGATACCATAACTAGTAATATTTGAGCTAAATAAAGTCCATTGTTTACTATTCCTTTTTATTGAGTGTATCCATGCATTATTGTTTTATCAGGTTTGAACTACTTCCGATTAAATTTTTCTGGTTTGATTGACACATATTGAGGCAGTTGTTTGCTTTTAACTTTGAGCTTTTTTAACCACCCTGTAGTAATGGTACATCCATTGCTAACCCCTTTGAACTTAGTCTTTCTTTCAATGACTTAACCTTAATTCTTAGCCATATGACTTTAAATATCTTATCTTTCCAAAGTCTCTTAGAAATTAAGTAGAATTATAGTTCTTAAGTGGTATAAAAAAAGATTAAGTTTGAGGTTGCTCTTGAAAGTGAACAACGTTTTAAGTTTAGGGTTAAGGTACTAGAGACAAATGGTCAAAAATTCAAAATTTTGAGAAAATAAGAAGTGGAATAAGGAACTTCTTCAAAAAAGATTAAAAGAATGAAAAGTGCATAATAATGACTGCAGTAGTTATAACTCTAATACCATAAAGAAAAAGCAAAAGGGTGTGCTAAATGAAGAGGAACTAGGCACCTAACTCCGAAGGTTTAAACCCACTTTTCTAAAAATATCCTACCCGAACATAAGCCAAGATACAATCAAAAAAGCCCTCAAATGTGTGCGTTTTAATTTCTTTGATGAATTATATTGGAAACTGATCAAGCTCAGTATAAACTATATTGCATGTTGATTGAGATACTACCTTATTTATTGAGTCAGTCAAGGTGGGATGAGATACATGTTGAGTACTTGTTAACGTTTGAGAACGTTTTCTGAATTTCCTGGATAGAAGTTGGAAGCTAAAACGATGATCAGGTAAAGGAAAATTTATATGGTAATTTTCATGTTAGAGTAAGCCCTAATAGCCAACTAATAGTGGCTTAATATGCTTTTGTATCATGGCCTTGATATATATATATATATATATATATATATATATATATATATATATATATATATATATATATATATATATATATATTATATATATATATATATATATATATATATATATATATATATATATATATATATATATATAGTTTGTTAATATATATACTTACTAGGCATTGTATTTATTGTGTTATTTGTATATGACATAATAAAGTCGTTAGAATAATTAGTCTATTAATGACATGTTAAGTGTGACTTAATCATGAGACTTCATTAAGCATAAGGACATTATTCTTAAAGTATATGTAGTTAAGCTTTATTGTCAAATATGACAACAATAATACATAGAGACTATTATGTGAGTAGACTAATGAATGTATCTCGCAAGTCATGGATATGAGATGTCGAGTCTTCACGTAGGTATAAACATTAGGAGTCATATTTATACCGGATTAACCCACAATGAGAATTCTGCATAGTTTGTTATGTAAGTTTCATAAGTTATTATCATAGTGATAATGGTGTATACCCCCCTTCGACCTGAAACCACTATGGACCCTAGATATGGAGTCAAGTACTTTATTACCAATCAAATGTTGTCAATAACAGGATAACCATAAAGATGGTTGATGGGTACTTTACAAATCATGTTGTGGGACATGAGTGACCTAGATGGGATTTTCCCTTCTTGCATATACGGGAGTAATATCTGTGGGCCTATTGATAGAGTATGACTGTAAAATGAATGGTCGTGCTCAAATAATTAGATATGAGATATTGAAATTATTTTTTGTTATCAAGTATACTCAGGGATCAAGGAATAAAATATTGGACTATACAAAGGTGACACATTCTATACCTTGTGCTGAAAATAGATATAAGGGAAAAAGGATAATTGTACATATGATCATTATCACAGAAAGGTTATGTCAGATCACACGACATTCTCGTCACTTAGGTAGTAGTGATATGTTGCTAGACACCACTCACTATTTATAATATTAAATAGGTAATTTAATATTATTGCCAACGTTACAAGAACCTATATGGTCACACGCATGGAGTACTGATAGTGAAATGAACGATTAAATTAAATATGATTTAATTTAATTATGTGTTAATGGTATTTAAATTGTTTAGTACATTAGCATATATATAATTTATTTTATTAAATTTGATTTAATTAAATAAATGAGAATTGACAATTGGTTTGAGTAAAAATAGTAGGAGCATTTTAATAAAAGTCCTTATTAAAATGATTTTGATACAATCTTTTTACACGTTTTGTATTTAGAATTTCTTTTGCATTTTATGTTTTAATTTACTGTGAAATGTCCTTAGGAAAAATGTAAGGATTATAAAGGAGTTTTTGAGTTGATAAATAAATTGAGAATTATTCTCAAGTTTGAGAAAATTGTATGTTCTCAAGCATCCAATTCCTAACAACCAAATATAATTAGATTTGAAGAACGATACTTATGAGAAGGATCAAATGGAATGTCTAGATATAACATATCTCATAATTGTAGTCATGACGGAAAATGATATGATCATTAACCTCGAGGATTTTCTTTTAAATAAGAAATACGAGATATGAGAAATGTAAAACTTTCCAAAATCTTTTCTATACAAGTTACAAATCCAAATAGATCTAAAATAGTTTTGAGATTTAAATTCTGGATTTCCTTATAGACCAAATAGTTGGTCACAAGTTTTATTTAAGATTGCCTCGAATAGGTATATTAGATTCGTTATGAATGAATTTTAAATATATCCACCACTTCTTATTGAAAAGAAAAGAAAGTAGTTTGTGATGCTAAATAGATGAATTATAAAAAGAATGAGATTCATTTTATATTCCTTTGGATTTTAGCAGAAAAACACGGTTTTAAAGGAAGACAGTGATTTCATGTGTTGAAAGAAGAAAATTGTTAATGGTTATCAGAAGAGTCAAAATAGAAGAAATACTTTTTCTTCATATGATTTGTTATAGAAAGTCAAATTGTCTACTTCTAAATCTTAAGTATGTGATACTAGATGTTGATCTCACATTTATAAGAATGTGAGGAGTCT